>AYEL01076977.1:0-105721 GCA_000484575.1 Olivierus martensii
TGTGTGTGTGTGTGTGTGTGTGTGTGTGTGTGTGTGTGTGTGTGTGTGTGTGTGTGTGTGTGTGTGTGTGTGTGCGCGCGTGTAATATATAGTCAACCAACATAACTTGAACTTTGGGTAAAACTAAACAAACAAATCTTCGGACATCCAACTACTTAGAGATGAATCACCAGCTAAGCTGGCTAAAAGTGATGAGTAATTTTATTTAGATTATAATCAATTAAAATTTTGAATGTCTGATAAACAATTTATTTTTATTCAAACATTTAATTTTAGTGAATAAAATAATAAATTTATATTTTCTGTTTCAGATAAAAACCGAAATATCAAAATATAGCAGACTCCCAATTAACAGGCTCCTACAGGACCAGACCTCAGATTGGAAAAGTGAATGGCTGATTAATACAAAAGCACATATAAAATACCATTTATAAGTTGTAAATTAAAAAATAAAATACAGGCATACCTTGTTAATATGGCAGTTATATTCCAGACTAATGCTGTAAAGTAAATTTCTATATAAAACAAATCACATTTTACAGTGAACTTCACTTTACATTTTCATTTGATTGAGAGCCAATTATCCATTCACTTGCTCCAATACATTCTCTTATATGCCATAGATATCATTACTACTCTGGCAAATTATTACATGAGGTTATAAACCAAAGAGATTTTATGCTTTGTTTACATAAGCACCATCATACATCAATCTATATCACAACATGGCAGCATCTCAAACAATAAAATTATTTAAAATTGCAAATAAAATTAATAATTTTTGTACAATTTAGTTATCTATGTGTTATTTTATGTTTTATATATCTATTCTAAGTATAATGATAAGAGATCAATAATAATAGATTAAACTATAGCATTCATAAGCAGTCCAAATAACTTTATTCACTTAAAAAATTCTTTCCAGAGGAAAGTTTTTGGCTACAGTATAAGCCATCATCAACTTTTGCATTACTTACAATTTCTATAAATAGATATGTTATAGAACGGGTGGGCAAACTGCGGCCCTCGGAACTACTTAATGCGGCCCTCCAACTAATAGCTATAAATGCCAAAAATTTTATCAATAAATAAAATGAATACAAAAAATTATCAAATCTGTTCCATATCTCAGAAATACTGTTATGTAATTTCTACAAAATTAATAAATAATAATTCGTATGGTAGACTGTACATAATTCTTACAAAAATGCATTTTATTAATTGTTAACCAGAACTTTCTTTTGCTATTTTGTTTTATGCCCCTTTCCAATCAAATAGATTACTATTGGGCAGGATCACTTCCAATCACAGGTGGAGGAAGTCTTTTTTTGGTCAACAGATGACGCCAAACTCTATTCTTGTAGAATACTATGTGGGGGCGAAACAAGCCCTTCCACAGACTGCCCACCCCTGCAGAGGGGTGAGTCAGATTGTGGAGGACAGGAATCGACGGGCCGGGCCCGGACCCATGATAAAAATTTTCAAGGGGTGGGACCCGAGATGCGAACCCGTGTACTCCAGAGTGGAAATCCGAAGCGTTTACACGCAGCCAATCCGGCCAACCCCGTGGAGGAGATCAGATGGTGAAGAATAAGGATCGCTGGGAAAGTACAGCCCTAGGCTATATTTCATTGATGCAATATGGCCCTTCCTTCCAAAAGTTTGCCCACCCCTGTTATAGAACATCTGAGGTGCATTCTGTTCTTATTCTTTTTTAGAACAGTTCTATATTCAAAATTTATAAAAATGCTCGTTTAATAGTCTTTTGAGCACTTCTTCTGGTTTTCCGAAGGTAAATTAAAACCGGTTTCACAAAAAATTGATATCATAATATTTCGGATTTATATTAAGAAATAAAAATAAAAGTGTAAAACATAAAAAATAGAATCAAATTTCTTCCGCTCAGTACTTCTGCATGAATATGCATTCTTTCAGTTGCTTAGAGTGTACTTCCATGCCGTTGGGAATCCCTCCTTATCACTTTCATTTATTACCTTTTCCTGCTGGCTCCTTTTATATATATGCAGTTTCTCCACTGTGTAAAGCTCACCTGGGTCTGTGACTATACTAATAATCTTAGCTTCTTCCCATTTGATCTTAACATTAGCTTCATACGTCCATCTTGAAAGTACTGTTGTTAAGTTCCCTCTATTGATATCCCATCTGTGCTCTTTTATCCTGTTTCTCAATTTCTTGTTGTGGCACCTATATACACTTCTTCAGTATTCGTATCTGTGTTCTCCAATGGTACTCTATAAATCCCCGAGCTCTCTTCTTGGCTATACTTTTCTTTAACATTTCACAGGGCTTCGAAGATCATCTGTCCTCTCCTATAAGCCGGCTTTCTTTTCGTCTTCTTTAGGATTCATCTAACTGTTCTGGAGATTCTCATGGAAGTCTGGGATGACCTCGAATTTAGTGACATTTGCTTGGTCCTGGAGGGAAGTGGATGGTCCTGTGACGTTGTTATCCTAGGTTGTAATCCCTAGGTGGTCTAATGACGCATGGAGATACAAGAAAGCAGCACTAAAGGCATATATCAACAGAGCTAACACCCACTGTAGCAGTGACATCCTGAAAGATAACGAGATTCGGACCATAATCGGTATAGCAATTAAACATGGATATAGTGAGGCATTTATGAGAAAATTAGTAAAACAGAGTACTTCAACTAATAGGATTAACAACGTTGCACAGACGGGATATCAATAGAGGGAACTTAACAACAGCACTTTCAAGATGAACGTATGAAGCTAATGTTAAGATCAAATGGGAAGAAGCTAAGATTATTAGTACAGTCACAGACCCAGGTGAGCTTTACACAGTGGAGAAACTGCATATATATAAAAGGAGCCAGCAGGAAAAGGTAATAAATGAAAGAGATAAGGAGGGATTCCCAATGGCATGGAAGTACACTCTAAGCAACTGAAAGAATGCATATTCATGCAGAAGTACTGAGCGGAAGAAATTTGATTCTATTTTTTATGTTTTACACTTTTATTTTTATTTCTTAATATAAATCCGAAATATTACAATATCAATTTTTTGTGAAACCGGTTTTAATTTACCTTCGGAAAACCAGAAGAAGTGCTCAAAAGACTATTAAACGAGCATTTTTATAAATTTTGAATATAGAACTGTTCTAAAAAAGAATAAGAACAGAATGCACTGCGGATGTTCTATAACGTATCTATTTTTAGAAATTGTAAGTAATGCATGAGTTGATGATGGCTATAACGTAGCTGAAAACATTTCTCTGGAAAGAATTTTTTAAGTGAATGAAGTTATTTGGATTGCTTGTGAATGCTATAGTTTGATCTATCATCATTGTATTACCTCGGAAAGCAGTATATTTTTGTTTTTGGAGACTATTCTAAGTATTATTTTGTAATTATTTGCAGCTAATTTTTGAAATATAATGTAAAAACATGGAATACAGATAGTCCTTGACTTATGACAGGGTTCACTGTGAACATTGCTGTTATAAGTCAGATTTGGCCAGAAGTTGAAAAAGCCCAAAATTTATGGATTTTTCACAATTAAATTTTACTAGGACACTATACATTGTCTTAATAAACAAAGAATACAAAACTACAAAAACCAGACACTAGAATACAAAAGTACAAGAATAAAAAGGATGCTTTTCATATAGCAGACCATTTGGTGCAGGATTCAAACTCATTGAATTGCATTGACCAATTACAAAATTTACTGATTACATCACTGTCAAGTAAAAATTGTCATAGGCTGAGGACTATCTATAATTGAAAAGCATCATATTAGGATGTTGTAAAGTGAAGTATGTCTGTATATGTATACTGTATATGTTATTTATATATATATATATCTGCTAATTAAACATTTACTTAGATAAAATTTTTGATAATCTTTATTTGTGTTTTTTATTTAAAATTATTAATATCATTTTACATAATTATATCAATGATGAATTATCTTACTATTCAATACATGTTATCATAATTCCAAATGCATTCCTTCCTTCTGAATGACTTATTGTTTTTTTCACTTTTATTTCTATTCATAGCTCAATGAAAATGTAACCAATTAAAGCAAGACTAGATAAGAGTGAATTTATTGTATTACTTTTCTATTTTGTTCTAATTGATTGATATCTATCTAATGATTACTGCTTACTTTGTCTAATTGTTATATATAATTACTAGCATTTTGTAAACAGAACATATGCTTAGAATAAGAAATATAGACCTCATAAAAATGTTTTAGTTATAGAGACAATATATTACCACTTGCTACTATATATAACTCAAATTATAAAAGCACTATAAGCAAGGTAATAAGCGTTTATTAGCATAATAATAAGCGTTTATGCTAATAAACGCTTATTACCTTGCTTATAGTGCTTTTATAATTTGAGTTATGTTTTAGTTAACTTAATTTTTAATTATTATATTATTTTAAGGTTTAAAATATTTTATGTTACATATGTATATTTATTAGTAACATGCTTATATGTTTTTTGAATCAATTTCATAATATAATTCAATTCGATTTTTTTAATTTTTTGTCCTATACTTTGCAATGTTTGAAAATGGGTGAAAAACACTATAGAAGCTAAATAAATTGTGAAATATTTTTATCTGATAACTAGTGCTAGTGGATTGGTCATTAAATTCATAATCATCAATTTCATTGCCAATTGTAAATTCATATTCTTCAGTTGATATAGGTAGTCCTCAACTTATAATGACTTGACTTAAGATGGGCAGAAATTATTAAAAATTCTCTAATTTAACTTTACCGTCTGCATATACATACATCACATATGCATGCTTTTGTGTATGCATCACCATTAGTCGAAAGCAGTCTTTTAACAAAACGGAATAGCTGCTAGTGTGATTCAGCCTTTGGCACATTAATTGCTAATCAGTAGTCAAAGTATTAATTTTTCTTGTTGCAATTTTTGTATCTTGTCATAACCTTGTTACGTCAAGTAGAAGGAAAAAACTGACGAAAATTCCAACATAAAAAAAGAAGGCAAGTAAACTTTTAACAGTTTTAAGTTAAATAGAAATCTAACATATGAAAATATTAAAACAGAAATCAAACAAATCAAGAATTAAAAAAGTTGGCTTATGTCAGAACTGGCTTACGACGGAGACGTTGGAATGGAACTCTGTCGTAAGTTGAGAACTACCTGTATATCATATTCAGTTTCATTATCATTATTGCTATTTACATTGATAATTAAACATTTGATTTCATTTCTAAAGTTTCTTCCACTAAATTGTTAGTATTGCAATATTCAATTTCCAATTTTTAACATATTGCACACATACATTCCATTTTTCTATGGTTATTTGATTTAAAGCAGGAGTGTCGAACCTTTTGGCTTCCTTGGGCCACATTTGAAGAAAAAAATTGTATCAGGCCACACATAAAATATACTAATTCTAATGATAGTTAAGCAAAAAGTTAGTAAATAATGTATAATATATGATATCTACTAAAACAAGATTCTTCTTTTAAATTGCTTAAAACTCTTAAATTAACCATATGACAAATTCAGCACTATTATGCAGTAGAGAAAAAACATTTATTTCATATAACATCGCAAGCGTTTTCGGCTTTACGCCATTCTCAAGCGACATTTCAAATCATAACAGAATACACCAACGAAACATATAAGCGTTACCATGGTTACAATAGAACACTTTCTCTACGTAACTTAGAACATTAGAATAATTTTCACCGTTACATTAGATCATCATTATACTTTAAATTTAAAATATTTTTTAAATTATAATATTCTAATATGTTAGCCTACAATATCTTAAGTAACCATTATCTTCCATACTATGGATCACAAATTAATATAACACATATTCTTATGTGTATATTATAATATATCAACTATTAAACATAAATACAACTAATCACAATAATTCAGTTCATATTTCTAGATATGTGTTAGCGTAGGATTATCATTCTTATCCGATTCCTGTTCTATTTAGGGCGTACCTCCATGCTTGCGATGGCTCCCATGCTAACTTATCATTTATAAGGCCTTCCTTCACTTTTCTTTTCAAGATCTCTAACGACTCAACAATCGTAGAGATCTTGAAAAGAAAAGTGAAGGAAGGCCTTATAAATGATAAGTTAGCATGGGAGCCATCGCAAGCATGGAGGTACGCCCTAAATAGAACAGGAATCGGATAAGAATGATAATCCTACGCTAACACATATCTAGAAATATGAACTGAATTATTGTGATTAGTTGTATTTATGTTTAATAGTTGATATATTATAATATACCCATAAGAATATGTGTTATATTAATTTGTGATCCATAGTATGGAAGATAATGGTTACTTAAGATATTGTAGGCTAACATATTAGAATATTATAATTTAAAAAATATTTTAAATTTAAAGTATAATGATGATCTAATGTAACGGTGAAAATTATTCTAATGTTCTAAGTTACGTAGAGAAAGTGTTCTATTGTAACCATGGTAACGCTTATATGTTTCGTTGGTGTATTCTGTTATGATTTGAAATGTCGCTTGAGAATGGCGTAAAGCCGAAAACGTTTGCGATGTTATATGAAATAAATGTTTTTTCTCTACTGCATAATAGTGCTGAATTTGTCATATGGTTGATATCCACTATAAAAATAAGCAAAAATGTCGTAGTATAATAATTTTTCATTTCTTTTTGTTCAGAAATCTTTTAAAATCATTGACCAGATCAAGAAGTTTTAATCATTGAAATAAGAATATTTTAGAAAATGGAAATAGGAAATTTAGATAGGTATTTAAATAATAAAAACTTCCAATAATTTCATTATTTTTTTATAAATTTTTCATACAAAAATGAAGCATTTTCTTTATTAGTGGGATATTTGATTATGTTTCAGCAAAGTTCAAAAAATAAAAAAATAAATACATAAAAATCTCAATGTTTCAAGAAATTTTACGATTTTATGTTGGGCCGCATGCGGCCTGCGGGTTGGACAGCCCTGATTTAAAGCTTCTTTCCATAATTTTTCAATATCAACATTAGTAAATATAGCATTTTTTGGATTGACATATTTTTACATTTGTCTATATCCATTCAACTTCATTTAAGTCACAATAGTGGAGTGGCAATCATATAAGTTTATGACCATTTTTTTGGCTAATTCATTAATAATATAGCTGCCATATTTGAACTGTGAATGATCTCGAATAGTTCAATTTTAGTATGTCCTTTTTTTAAATGAAATATTATGTTTTATCAACTATATTTTATTTTCTGCTTTTTGCAAAATTATAGTGGGAGCTCTATCTAAGAACTTGGAATGACAAGGAGCATTATCCCTAACAATAAAAAGAATTTTATAGTATATTTGAAATCATTTGTTCCTAAAACCATTTTAAGAAATCATTAGCATTCATTTTATAATGATAATCTAAAACCGATTTTTTAGAATTAATAGTAGTATAGCATTTGGCACAAATCATTTTTTGAACAGAATGGCAAATATTATATATGGTTCCTTTTGGTGATAGTACTTTAAGCCTTTTATATGTCTTTTACTTTTAATGTCTGGTGAACTTTTAATACAAATGTGATTTGCACAAATTTAGGTTTCATCTTGATATATTACGGGTTTAGGATTGAGCAATGTGTCATTTCTTTTCATTTCATTTAAAAATTCCTTGTTTTTTAATAATGTCATTTTGTTCAATAAAAATTTTCTTACATTCCACTTTTCCTACTTAAAACCCAATACTGTAAAATTCTGTGTAGTTTGTATCTCTCTCCCTATCAAAATATATTTTCTTTAAGCTTCTTCAGCCAATTTGATGTTAGTATTTTTTCTCTGTATAATAATTATGAATAGTTCTATGAATGAACCGGTTATTTCCTAAATCTTGTTTATTTTAATTTATAAATTAAAACAAAATAGCAAGAGTTATATTTATTATTAAATACTACTATCTATAATTGATTTAATTTTGGATTAAAGTATTTCAAAATAATATTGAAAACATTTGAAATAAAGCTTAATCCCAACTTTAATAATTTTATAAAATCTTAGAAAATGTTTTAATATGTAAATGTCAAATAACTTTTCATATATGAAAAGTATTAAATTGATAATTATAATACTATATTAATAGATAATTACTCTTGAAATCTTACTAAATGACAACACCTGTATTACTGAACACTGTTAAAGCTGTTTATTTGGTTTAAACTCAGGTTCAAGTTGTGTTGGACAAACTGCACACATACATACAAACATAATAAGGATCATCTTACAGTAAAATCAAAATAATAAGTACTATAAGCACTCTTTTTAAAATAAACAATACAGCTTAATTAAGCATGTGTGTAATTTATTTATTTTGATTTATAACAATGTATATCCTACTATAATAATAATTTCCTTCAATCATATTTTAGTATATCTTTAATTCGTTATATCATGGTTAATGATATAATGAATTAAAGATTTTGAATAAGGAAGAGTAAATTCAAAGAGCAGAAATAAATCTAATAATGTGAATAAAAGAAATAATGCTATTTGTAGTAATATATATCATATTGTAAATCAAATTAAAACATTATATTTAATTTTTAATTAAAAGAAAAAATTCAATTAATTATATAGTAAATTTCTGCTATTTTTTATATAATTTCTTTAATCATTTTTTTTATTATTCTAGTACTTTTAATGTCAAATTATATTACTAAAAATTTTAATTTAATAATCCTTATAAATTTTTTAACTATGTAATTTTTCTATTTAATTATATTTAATACGTAATATAATATGATTTTTATATATAATTTAAAAATGAATTATTGCAGAAAAGAGAACGGACAAGATGCACAGTTTAATTCTGGTAAACTATTTTAAAAAAATCATAAAATCGATACAATCTGTCAATATTACTCTTTGTTCATTTTTGCAGAGAGACCAAGAACTTTATTTTAATTTTGATAAATGCCAGGTTTGTGACATTAAATTAACTGACGATATATTAGCACAGCTGGCTTCACTTAGAATGTTAATTTAACACGTACAAATTGTATAGGTAACAATATTAAAAGCTTAATATAATAAACATTTCTGTTCTAATATGTACATAAACATAAATTTCTTAAATTTGTCAACTTTCTAATCGATAATATTTTAAACGTTATTATAGATTGTTAATATTTTTACAATAATTCTTTTTTTCCACTCTTAAATATCGATCAAAATTAATTAATCAAAAAATTAGCATTGTATCATAGCGCCTTCTGTAGAGACAAAAACTTATTAAAAGTTATATAGTATAAAAATATACATTGTGTATAATATTGATATTTAAACATCATTTATTTGAAAACAATTATTGATTTTTCTATATATTTAATGAATTTTTTTACTTAATATATTATTAAAAAATCTTATTTATATAAAATATTATGTAATTCAATTAAATATCAGTGTTGTAGTTTTTTAATACTGTATCTAGTTTCAGTAGTTATTTCTAGTTCTGTATTGTTATTTTAAATATTTATAAGTGTTATTAACAAATGTCAAATGTTCACCTTGAAAGAATCAGCCATGCGAATACAGTATTCATGCACTGGCTACGTTAATGAATTAAAAAGAGGTATTACACATACAGAAAATGATTGCATTCTATTTTATTTAATTTTGTGTTGTGTCATAAAAATAAATATGAACACTTTCAGCAAACTGTACATAATCAAACATACGTGTTCAGTTCTGGATCATGAAACATTTCAACATTTAAATCATCCGAGAACTGAGCTATTAAGTTCATAATACACATAATCAAGCAATACTTTCCTTATACATTTACTACACGTGCTTCTAGAATGTCACACATGACATATGCTTACTGTATACATCTTACGTGTAAGGTTATAAATATAACATTATTACTATAATTGTTTTTTTTTATCCCAACAATTTTAGAAAAACATTTTTAAAATAACTAAAATGAAACATTTATTAAAAATCTGAATAAAATACATTTTAAAATTTGCAAATTTGAATAAAATTCACTCTTTTAAAATCGTGTTAAATATTCACATTAATCTTCCTCTAATTGCATAACTCTCACGAATTTGAATTCGATTTTCTTCTGGTCATGTGCATAATGAGAATAAAACGATATACACCAAAGAACTCGTAAAACTGTGATGCTTAATTATTCACGATATTTATATGCAAGGCGAGGTGCTTTTGTATTTAATATTTAGAGTGCCTTAAAGTAACTTCATATTCAGGACGGTCAGGAAATTTAAATCAATGTCTGTGAACACTTCAGGACTTCAAAAACATTAAAATATTTCCGTTTTGTGTAGATGGATATTCAAACTACAATGCTGTTAATATATAAATATTTTCGAGCAAAAATAAACTATTTTTATAGACTCTTGAATCTAAACAGGAATTCACGATTAATTTAGTTAGATAATGTGATCCGTAGCGTGATCTATTAAATCAATTAGCGTGCTAATGTTTGCATCATTGAAATTGTTTCCGGCAAACTCATTTGTTGAAGGAAATTTTGTGCTGAAAGAGAAGCAGTGTGATGAGAGTGAAATTTTGTGAAAAATTCGTAAAAATGCAATTATCAAAGCTAAGGCCGCATTGTGAATACCTTCAGACTGTATTTTAAGGCACTATACTTTTCTATCGTTAGAAAACATGCATGATTAAAAAACAATAACATAAAGTTTTCAGTTTAGAAAATAATAATTTATCTAATGATGTTGATATTGGATTTAAGAAAATGTTTTTCTTGTATATAAAAATAAAAATTAAAATTTAACGTTTTTAAACAAACGAAATGAAAACAAATATTTATTATTTAGTTAAAAACAATAATTTAAAAAATAAATTATATGCAACTTGTAATACATTCTAGATGATTTATATTTGTTATTTATTATTTTTAATTATTATCTCAAATTTATTATTAACAAAAATGTTACAAAACTATTATTAAGTTATTTTAAAACTTGTTATTTGGGTCGTATACAATTACTGCATGTTCGCAATTAAAATAATGAATAATTGCCAAAATAAAATAGAATAAAATAAAATGAAATATTGTAAATCGATTGGTCTGTGTACATTTTGTTTAGATAAAATTTATCGATAATTTAAAGTAAACCGTGTGCCAAGAAAATTAAATATTTTCATATAAAATCTTTTAAACCGTAAATATGAAATTATTTCGAAATAATAATTCCTAATACCTTATATCTATTAAATATTTTCTTCTCTTTAAATATTATTATTATTATTATCGTCGAATTTAGCAGTGAAATATAATTATTTTTTAACGAGAGTGAATTTACAAAATAGTTTGTATAATTTTGGTAAGCTATAATAAAATAAGTATTGGAAGCAAAGCAGAAATTAGGAAGATTCTTTAAATTTACGGTTTTTAAATTTTTTATATTTCCTTTTTCTCGAACGTAACCATTCTCCGCGAACTTCGCTCGGCGTTACTAACTGCACATTCAACATGAACCTATAGCACTTTACCTTTTGACTAATTTTGGCTCTCTTAGTGATTGGACGGAAAGCAAGCATGTTTTTACTGACATAAACACACTTCTTTGACTTTCTACCTATTTGGACGGGTTTATCCAACTTTTTATTGGTAATTATATTAATTTTATCGGAATTGGAAGATTCGAGGGATGTTTGGACGGCTATTTCTCGTACATTGGAAGTTTGAGGAGTCTCCAAAATGGTGCAATCGATTTCTTCTTCTGTTGCATCTTCGAACTTCTCATTTTTGTTACTTTTTAAGTTGTCCGATTCTTCTTTTAAAGATATGTTATTACTACTTTTAGGAAAAGAGGTTTCTTTTACCCAGAGTTTCTTCTTAGTATCGGTGTTAATTCCAAGAAGATTAAGTTGAATCCCTGCGGATTTAGCAAGCAATAAAGGTGTAATAAAGTGATCCGGTCTTTGATATTTTTCTAATCTCTGACATTTGACTTGACTTTTTCTTCTTTTCGGTATTAATGCTGTAATTTTAATTCTGATATCCCTTCTCATAAGAATTATTGCAAAAGGATACAACAAAGTAAAGCTGTACCTAAACCATGTAAACAAATTTTCTATATTTATGTCATTCGTGAGCTTCTTGCGAAATCCAAATTGATACAGTTGGTAGAAAACTATATAAGGTAATTGCGTGATGGAATAAAGAGCAAAGACGACAAAAAACAACTTTGTATTCGACCATTCGTTCCATATATAAGACTCCTCGAAAAACAATTCTGTATAAGTCAAATCTAAACGTCTCAGATTTCTGTTTCTGATATCTCTGTAACGTCTGTTAAGTAGTAATGTCGAGCAAATGGCGCTTAATATAATTGGAAGTGCATAACAGACTGTTATTACGTAAGTATATGTAATTCTACTAGATTTAACTAAACCGCAGGCAAAGCGTTGAGGAATTTGGTCGTATCTAACAACCCCAGAAAGGATTGGCACACTAAACACCACACTGATGAACCATATTGTTGCTATGACAACCGTTTGTTTTCTAATGGTGTGCCGCTTGACATATTCAGGATTCCAGGAAGCAAAACATCTTTGCACACACATAACAACTATACCAAATGTCAGCTGAATGGAAATCAGTTGAACTGTGAACGAATTAATAGCACAGTAATGCAGAATAAATTCAGAACTACTCATATAATAAAGAGAGAAAGTCATGTTCAATACACATTCACCTACGCAAGCCGTAGATAAATGTAATAAAAGTAAATTGAAAGTCACTCGTCTTAAACTATAACTTCGGCAAATAATAAAAATTAACCACGTGTTAAACAAAACGGAAGTGATCAGAATAAATAGCAAAAGACTAATTTCTAATATTTTAGATTGTTCATACCGATTCTGAGTGGTTGGTTGAGTCCAGTTTGTGTCGTTATTAACTTCCTCATACGTTGCGTTATCAGGCATTTCTCCATTTGAGCCTTCTTTCGAGAAAATCCAGTTCAGTTTGAAGCCTGAACAGACTTTCTGCCATTCTACCTCGGTGTCACATGTGCCAATGGTAATATGGCAGCGCCCTCGTTGTTAATCAATAATGGTGACATTTGATATCCAATCGATGTGAAATGTCTCGTTTATGTGGCGTTTAGATAGATTTTTCTAAAATTTCTATTAATATTTTAATAGAAAATTTTTTACGATATTAATAGAGGTGGCAATATATAAAAATGGAAATATTTTATATGAAATGCGTTGAATTTTGATATGTTAATTATATTTTACATTAAATCGCTGTTTTTCGGTTGTTAACCCTCCGAATGTACGAAAAAGAAATATTCAAATTGTAATTTGCTTGAAGTTTACCGAATAAAAAGAAATCAGATTTTTTTTTTTGCGCTATTCATTAATATACTAAACACATTTGTTCGAAACGATAATACGATGCAAATAATTGTAAATTATATCTTTAAGTTTTGCATAAAATTATTATTATATTCGTGACATATAATTTGTTAGCTACTGAAATCGCATTTTTCGATTGTATTATTGGTACAAAATAATTAATAAAAATATACCTATAGACAGTCATCTAGCGTGCACAAACAATAATCAATAAGAAGTAAAACAAACTCAAAAATTAAAAGATAAAATATAAAAATTCATAAAATTTGTTTAAAACAATTTTTATGAATTTTATAAACAATAATTTTCTAAATCTAAAAATGTCATAAAAAGTCTACAGTTGTACTGTTTATTAACATATAATTTAGGAAAAACAACATTACCGCACATTTATTAATAGAATAGGTATATTTAATTAAAATATTTTTTCTCTTAGAATTTTTAGAACTCTAAATAAATCAGAAATTTAAATTATTTTTTAAATTACTTTGATGTCATCATTTTTATTAGTGTAAGTTATAATTAACTACTGTATATCGAATCTATAAAATTAATTTCGGTATGCAATTTATTTGATATATATGAGATTTTATATGTGAAAATATTAAGTACAAGTTAGTTTGAAAATCCATTAATTAATATTTATAAATTTTTATTGAATAGAGAAATTTTTAAAACTACTATTATCTCTATAATTCATTGAAATTTGATAATCTAAAATAAAATTAACGGGTAGTTTTCAAGAGATAAATTAAAATATCAAAAAAACATCAAATTTATACATTAAGAGCAGATTTAGCATTTTCATAATTGAACCTCGAACATTTACAATAGGATGGTGAAGTTAATTGTCTTTTCTGATTTGATCTCTTCCTATCATTTTCATTAAATGCTTCATAAAGATATAATTAAGTTTTTCTGCAACTGGACATATGATATCATCATGCACTAATCTGTCTGATAGATTACCTATATTTGCCCGAGTCCAATTTTATTGATGTCGTTTACTCAGATGTGATTTCCTGAACTTTATAAATTAGGCATGATGGAAATTTTTCATTGAAAGCGAAATTCAAGCTTAAAAATTATTTTGTAGCCCACTAGGAAAAATGTTTAATAACAACATCTATTTATGAATAAAAATACCATATTTAAATGTATTATAACTGTAAGTTTTTCAATATCTGATTACTGTACTTTGTTGAAGCATATAATAATACATTTAAATATTCATCATTTAATTATTATTCTCATAATATATGAAATTTTTTTAAACAATCGGTAGTCACATGGCCAGATTTAAAAATCTCTCTAGTAGCAGATGCTTGAATTTAACTTTTCCGAATTAAGCCACTGTTATGAAATAACTCAAATGCTTATTCAATATCATCTCGAATTTTCATTTTATAAATGCATATAATAATAATTCTGTGCCTATAAATACAATTTAATAAATGAATAATTATTGAATTTACCTGTTTTCCTTAATATAATTAAGGAAAACAGTACTATTTGGAAAACAGATGGAATGCGTCAATATTTTTGGAGATAAATAAATGAAAATAAAATTATATATAGTATTTTACTAATATTTAAATACAGTATATAAGAACATTTATAGATGATTTATTCAATCAAATCGAAATTTAACAAAGTCAAATTAAAACTAATTTACGATTTATATTATTTCATAAAATTTACAAGTTCTGTTGAAAGAATTAATGCATAATACATTAGTGACATTATATAACTAAATAAAATTAAAGGGAAAACATTAAAAAATTATACAGTATTCTGATTTCGAGGAAAGCTGGATTCAGGGAAGTTCGATTCCAGGAACTAGAAACGAACAAATAGGAATAAAAATATAAATAGACGAATAATAATTGGTCTGGTGAGATTCGAGTAAAATTATAATTGAGTTAGTGAGATTTGAGCAAATGAGAATTCGGTAAGTGACAGACAAGAAAATCGAGGATGGCTTAATAGTTTGCTAAGATGGTGGCTCATGTGATGACGATTATAAAGATTAAAATTATAATAAATTTTTAAAAATAAAATACATTAATAAGTTAATTATCCAGGAACAAAAAAACTTTTTATGGATATTGGCTTTGCTCATTCATTTATGATAAAATATATCAGCCTATTAATATATTAAATTCTTTTTTTACTTACAACATTATGCATAATTTCAGCGATTACTTTCATTTTATGTCTGCACTTGTGATGGTGATAAGTTTTCAGAATTTTCTATATGAAATTTATTTTGTTTCATTACTACATTCTCTTTTATTTAATTTCATTAAATTTTAATTTAAATTAATTAACTGAAAATATAAAACAAAAACAAAATTACATACATTATTGATTTATTTATTTGAATGAAAATGAATTTATCTTAATAGAAATAATTTACTATTTAAATTCGTAGTATATTCGCTTCGTGATTCTGAAATTAACATTTATTCTCGAAGTAAATTCATATCATAAATTTTCAGCATTGTAGATAATTATCATTTTTTATACATAATCACAAATTTCATCTTAATCTGTTTGATATTACTGTAAAATCGGCGGGTATGAGTCGTGATCATAGCCGAAATATTATAGCCGAATGAGCATAGATCAACAAATTGAGCCATAATCACTTCTGAAAAAAATCTGGAAGTATATGGCTCGGAATTGAATTTGGATTCCAGGCTAAATACTTCCGTACGCATCGTATAGCAGGTAACAAGCCAACATTTGCTACCTGCTATGCTATAATCATGACGCCTACTGAAAATTATGGTCTGGAATCCGGATTCAATTCTGAGCCACACACTTCCAGGTTTTTTCAGAAGTAATTCGGTCCGATCTGTTGAATCCCATCCTTTATTTAATGACTGATTCTTGCTATGCATAAGTGGTCCATTGTGAGTATTGCAATGTTATGCCGCTTAGTAATATTGGTTGGAAAGTGACATAAAACAAAAAAAAGGGATGTATAATCAAATAAATGTAATGAATGATTAAAAACAGAATTTAAATACTGTACTTCGTTTATCGAATTCCATATTCTTTTAATTATTTGGTTTTATATACAGGAATCCCTTGATTAGTGCGGTTAATAAATTCTCGTAATACAACGCATATATCGAAACCGCACTAATCAAATTAAAAAACTAATGGGAATAATTATAATGAATCCTGGGAAAAATCAAAATCATAAACATGTATAGTATTTTTTCTCTCTTTCGTATCTATATTGCATTACATATACTTTAAATCATTGAGGAATAAGAAAAATTTAAAAATTTATAAGTTAAAAATTTATAGTAAGAATTAAAATTTATTTTTTACAAAATTGCATAAATTTTGTAAAAAATAATTGCACGTCGTAAACATCGAATACTGGAGAGGAATTGAAGGCAAGGCTGGCTATATAATAATGTAATAGCTATTATTAGATAGTTGCCATTCACCCTAAATTTATTAATAAATTAAATTACCAACGAATTTAAAATATAACAATTAGATGACGAAAGTCAAATATTAACAAGAATTAAAAAAAATAAATTTATTGCAGTGCTCTAATCATGTTGACTACAATTCCCGAGATTCAGTTGCCAACGCTTCAGAAGGTTTGCAAATAAAAAAATCGCACTTGTTGAATCGCACTAATCAAATTTAGCACTGCATATATTGAGGGATAGTCTCAAATTTTTTTTGCGCACTAATCAAATCTGCATTATTCAAACCCGCACTAATCAAGGGATTCCTGTATAGGAATCCCTTGATTAGTGCGGATCCATTAGTAGGTTTTACTCTTCTGAATTAGTTTGGTATATGAGGCGGCGAATCAGTTAAGAATTAATTACGGAATGACCAGACCCGCAATGACTGAGATGGTGGAGAATAGGGTTTAATTAATGCTGTTATTCAAAATTATTAACAACTGGTTTTGCGTATTTTTCTTAAAAAATAAAATTATCTGCAACTAATCATAAAATAATACTTAAAATAGGCACTATACTATTTTTGTATATCTTTCATTGTTTACGAGATGTGATCAATATATAACCGGACTGTCTTTAAATATATCTTTATTATTAAAAAATTATATTTTAGGGTCCATCGGCTTCAGAAACGTCTTTTCTTACATCAATACAAAGAATTTAGCGTTTCTATCATATTTGCAAAAGCCTCCACAAATTCTTCTTTCTTAAGCTGGTCAGCACCGCCTGCGATTCAGCTTCAATCTCTTCTACCGTTGCTCCTTGAGCTTCAATTTCAATTTTGGGAATAAAAAGAATCACACAGATCTAAATCCGGCGAATAGAGATGTGGAACGAGAGTCATGGTGTTGAATGTCAAAAATTCACGAGTTTTAATCGATGAGTGTGCCAGTGCAATGTCATGGTGGAGAAGCTAGTTTTGCTTGATCCACGATTCTGGCTCCAAACATCATTCCAGTTATATCACAAACTTCTCTGATTGTTAATCGTCGATTTTGACGAATAAGTCGCTAAATTTCAGCAACATTTTCGACATTTATGCTAGTATGGGGACTTCCCAGTTTCTCATCATCCTCGAGTGATATTCGGCCATTTTTAAAACATGAATACCGCTCATAAGTCATAATATTGAGTTGGACTCGGTTTCATCATTATAAATTTAGCGAAGTATTGCAAGAGTCTCAGATTCTGTTTTTCCTAGTTTTAAACAAAATTTGATGTTCGCTCGCTGCTCGAATTTTGCATTCATCTTGGCAATCGATGAGGGATCAAAACACGTGTTAACAAAATTCCTTGCGAAATATTTATTAGATGCATACAGCTCAGAGATTTTTTCCAGACTGAGTTATAAGGCTTTACAGAACTGCCAAGTACAAATGCCTTGACCCCCACCAGCGCCGCGAAATAACCATTGTCCAGTTATATATTGATCACACCTGGTAATATATTTGCCCGAAGTTGTGAAAGAAAAAAAATCATAGTTTCTGTTTCGATTACTATGTTTTAAAATAATTACGTATGATATTCAATGAATCGCACTCATGACTCCTATAATAATATATTATTATTATAGAGTCATGAGCGTGATATATTAGGATGTAAAACATTTAGCAAGCTCTCAAGAAGTTAACTGTGATTTTTCGTTTTCTGTATTCACAATAAGCGGTTTGGCAAACCGACAAATTTTAACAACCGATTCAATTGAATAACAGCATTGGGTTTAATGGGCCAAATTCTGAAAAATTCCTGAAGTTACAAGACACGGGAATTAAATCTGAAATCTCCTGGGTAGAAGTATAACATATTCCCATGCGGTCATTCGTCCAATTGTTGTTTGTATTTAGTATATTAATTATTTATTTAATTATAAACTAATGTATTTGATTTTTATGGCATATTAGGTAAAATTTAACTAACTTATATAGGTATCTATGATCTTATTAAGTATATTTTCTTGATATGTTACAGATTTTACAAATATTTGTGCTAAATCACATCAAATATGATATCCTAATAGTATTACAATATTAGAAAAATTTTTATCGTCTAAAACTGAATTACATCTTCCGTTGAATTAGAAATCATGATCTATTTTAACACCGATTATTATCATCGAATTTTGGGAAAATTTACAGATTACCATCTGCAAATTTTCAAATAAATTATAAATACAATCGCTTATTATTTTAAAAGATTTAAGTTCAATTCAAGTCTTCATACGTGTGGTTTATCAGGAATATTCTGTATAAGCGTTCCTAACAAATTATGTTGAACACAATCAATAAAACTATTGAATACCCGTGTATGTATAATAATAAAATTTGTGAATAATGAAAATAAATATTGTATATCTTCTTGCTATGCTTGTAAATAATGCATAAGAGTAGATTCATAATGTTCATTTTCTGTTTAAAATAAATAAAATTTTCCAGAAAAACTCTTCCTGTATGCGAAGAATCATCCTTACAGTGCAATTTTAATTTCTTTAGCAATTTTTCGAAAATTTTTATAATTGAAAATTATATACAATATATTTATTTAACTCCTTTTTTATTATTATATCAAAACGTGATATTGTATTTCTTAACTTATATAAACTGAAAATATAATTTTTTTCTAAGTTTAAGTTTTTACCAATACAGTAAGACTCCGCTTAATGCTGTTTCTATATAATGCGGTTTTTTCCGAATTCTATATATTTTTTATTGATTCACTTTGACGCGATTTTTCAAATCAATTATATTCACGTAAATCCGAAATCGCCTGAATTTATTGCTTTGATACTCCTATGCCGTCTCTCAATACGTTTGATATCAGCGAAAGTCAACTAAAGTCTGCTGCGTCCACATTTCATATTTATGATCGGTCATCAATGTTATTTTACAGTAATAAAAAAATAATAATTATACAGTCATCAATGTTATTTTACAGTAATAAAAATAACAATTATCTCATTTTAGTTGTTTTAATCTGAATGCCTGCCACTTCGAACTATAGTTCGATGCGATCAAGGTGGCTTACTCTACTACTTCGAATTATAATTCCTTGAAGTTAGAACGTTTTTCTTTCATCCATATTTTTTCGTTGTTTCCTCGTTCGATTCTTTCGTTTACTGCAATCTGATTACTGCCTTTTGTTTTTAAAACTTTTTATTTTCTAATTTTAACAAATTTTCATGAATGATTTATGAATACAAATCAATATCAGCAATAAAAAATTCTATAATTAATGTAAGACAATAATAATAATAATATATGTTACAAAATAAAAGAAAAAAAATGATACGTATTTTTTTATTTACTGTTCTCTTTCGCCTGTCCCATTATTTACGTGTTAAGATGACTTACGTGTTAACGCTGTTTCATTTAGCGCTTGGTTTTTCTGGAACCTATCCCCCGCGTTAAACGGGGTCTTACTGTATTAATCAAATGTGAAAGTTAAAATTTTGCAGAAAAGAGATTAAAAATATTAACATATTTTATGTCTACCATTGAATTATATATAAATACAGTATATTCAATCCATGCTAAAGTTTTATATTGCTTATCATAAAAAATGTATTATTTACTCTATATCTGAAAAATATTTGATATATAATTTATAAGATAAATGTTTATTATCGTTATATAAATTTTATATAAAATAATACAGTGGATTCGCATTTTTACGAACCTGCAAATTACGAACTATTTAGTTGGTCCCAAAAAGTTCCTAATGTTAATTACTATCATTTCCATTTACGAACTTTTTTGGAGGTCCGTATGAATTTGTAAAATCGAGAGTCCACTGTAATAATAAAATTTGTTATTTTTGTAATTTTGTAATAATAAAATTTGTTTAAATTATCACATAAGTTTTTCTTTATGATGATAATAGCTAGCTAATATAAAGTGGCTTATAGATTTATTTGAACTATCTATAAAAAAATAATATTATTATAAAGTTTTACGAAAAGATATTACAGTTACAACTGAATGTCACGAATTTTCTCAGCTATGGTGATTTATAATTGATAAATTTCGTTTAAAAATAAAAAAATATTATATAGTATATTTTAAATAGATCTTTTATAGTACCTAAAATTATTGTAATAAGTTTTTCTTTTAATTTTTATTTCAATTCAATACACGCATTTATTCAAAAATTTCAAGGGAGAAAACAGTTCCGATATATGTTCTCCATGAACTTGTTTAAATTAGTTGACCCCCATCTGCTTCTGATGAGCTCCTGATTAGCTTGCCGTTGATATATAATTGTTAAATTCCCGGTATAAAATCACAAAGATAAACTAACTTAACAAAAATGTAATTTTTCTACTTAAATAGAAATTTGAACAAGTTATTTCACAGATTAATGAACTTATGATTACCGCGCTTAGTTTATTTTTATTGTAGGTTATTTGTTTTATCAGTAGCAAAGTTATCAACTATTTAATATAATCTAGTTCCAAAAATGTTCCTGTTAAATATATTTGTAACAAGCCAAGAATTTCATGCTCTAGATTCTAAATAATTTAGAAGATTGTTCATGATAATAAAAAATTAACTTAATGTATATGAGTAAATTCAAAACTCCTTTTTATTGATATAGGACCTAAATAATAATAATAATTAAAATATTTTTATTTTTGATATTGAACCCTATGTGAATTAGCTTGTAAAAAATCTGTATTTCTTAGAAAAACTTCTTAAAGTTACATAAAATTCAAAATTATTTTATTGTCTGAATGCTTTCTGATATTGAATCTGAGAGTTTTATTTGTTTACGCAAGTTATTTAGAAGTTTTATGCCAAATATGTACGAAAAATACGAGGGCCAATTCAAAAATTTCAGGGAAGAAAACAATTCAAATATAAATCACGAGTTGTTCCGCATACTAGAATGAATCAGAACGTTGATGAATGAAGGATCGATTGACCGGATCAGAACACTTCCTGAAAAAATGAAAATTTGGATCCAGTATTCAACCTATCAGAAAGTTATTGCTTCACTATAAAGGCCTAAATCCCATATCTTGGATAAACTAAATGGTTATATGGAAGGTTAGATTATATTAGTTAAGCCGCCATATCACACTGGGATATTCTGTATCTGGCAGTGGCCACTTTTAGAACCCATCACAGTTATAGGGAGGATCCATAATTTTTTACCTGAAGATTTTAAATCATACAACTAATGTTTCTTAGGAAAAGCCGGGTACAGTTCGTTGTATACCCTTCAATCCTTTAGAGCCGATCACACACATGAAGTGCTTCTATTTGATTTATTGCTTTATATTCCTCGTCCAGATTCGATAGCTATAATTTATTTATTTATATACAAATTAAATTTCAAAATAATCTATCTACTGGGTTGTCATAAAATACTCTATTTACAGTTCACTGGAGCGAGTTCTAATGAACATGTGACACTAAAATCTGATATAAATGATGATTAGACTATGAGGTCGCGATTTCCAATGAAAAATAAAATAGTTCAAATTTTCACTATCAGATGGAATTTATCCAAGTAAAAGCCACGTTGAATAAAAGCATGAAAATTGCGAAACTACTTGCTAGAAATTGCCAGATCATTGTAAGCAAACTATTCTGCGATTATCATTATGCTTTTGGAGAAAAAGACCGTGTAATTATTAAGTTATTTTATCAGAATGGCAACAATAGTTTGGTTTCATTGAGAGAATATCGGTATTTGAAAAGAATGAGAAAAGAGCCCATTTTCTAAAAATGGGTTAAAGAACATGATTAAAAAGTTTGAAGATGGTACCAGAAAAGGGCCAAAGCCCGATTTCCATGGAAGTTATTGACGAAGTTCCTGTAACTGTGGTTGACAGTGCAGCATGCTAAAAATTCTTCAACCAGCGCATATGCGATGGCACATGATTTGTCCAGTGTGAACACATGAAGTGTGTGCTGCGGTGCATTTCACACTGATACACTTACAAGATCCATATGCACTGCACAACAATTAAAATTGCAAGACTCGCAGATATGCATGGATTTTCTTCATTAGTTTTTGGCGATAATGATATTGATTGCATATGGCATGGCAATATTCTATGGACTGATGAAGTTGATTTTTCATTAGCAGATGCAGTTAAATCATAATAGTGCCACATATGGGTACATCGCATCCACATGTTATACAGGTACGGTCATTGCATTCGCTCTGTGAGAAAGTATAGTTTGGATTCACCGCTAATTTTATTCTTGATCCATTTTTCTTTGAAGAGATAATACTCGAGGCTATTACGTATACTCGTAAGGCGTACTATTACGAGCTACCGTGACCTTCTTGCTCAATATGTGATTTCTGCTTTAAAAAGAAAGATGTTTAGAGACCACTATCTTCATGCAAGAGAGTAACGCCGTATTGGTCGACCAGTAAAGGAATTGCTTCGTTCCAACTACGGCAATGAGCGCATAATATCCAGAGATTTTCCATATGCTTGGTTTCTATGTTATCCAGACGTGAATCCCTGTGATTTCTGGCTGTGGGGATATTTGAAAGCTCGAGTCTATAAGAGAGGAGTACAGTATGTGGTTGACCTGAAGGTAAGCATAAATCGGCATATCGCGCACATTCCACAGGAAATGCTTCGAGCAATCATTAATCATGCAACATATCCAGCATGTAATCAACCTAGATGAAGCAAATATTGAAGTTCTGTAATTGCTTTTTGAATAATAAAGTATTATTGTAATGCTGCATTTCCGAATTATTTTTCATCCTTAAAGTGTCATATTTTTGCATGTGGTGAAAATTTAAATTATTTTTCATCGGAAATCGCGACCCCATGGTCTAATTAGCATATATACCAGGTTTTAGTGTCATATGTTAATTAGAACCCGTTCCAATGAGCTGTGAATAGGGTCAGTTATTTTATAACCACCCTGTATTAACTATCTGGAAAATCCCATTATAAATTTTCTTTTATCTATTTTATGTTGCTATTCAATTAAAGTTTACCATGCAGTAAAACCATTTCAGAGCTCATCATATTCATAGTAGTATTGGCTGAGAAGTGATGAATCAAGAGAGGAGGGCTGAAACAGGATTCATTTGAAAACATCCGGAAATGTGGAATCCAGAATCAATCTAGGATCCTTCAAATGGAATTTAGATATTTTGTCATCATATCAGTTGGCTGACTGTCTACTGAGGTTGTGAACAGCTTACGAAGAATTCATAAATATTTATAGTGAATAAAGCAATTATTATTTACTGTAGATAATTATGGAAGATAAGATCAGACTATCAAATTTTATAACTATATATTTTAAAGGAAATTTCATATGCCAGTTATTTTCACTATTTTCCACCTTAAAAAAGTAAATGGTGAGCACATTAAAACAAAATTGTCTCCAAGTGTTAAGGAAATACATATATATATTTACAACTGATAATTTTATATAAATTTCATTAAAAACAAAGTAATGAATTCGCGATTGTTCACAAATTTATACAAAGAAATTGCATAAATTTCTTTATATTTATATTTTGCATGAAATAGAATCTTGCTAGACTAGCAAGATTCTATTTTATGCAAAATATACTAATCTAGCGAAGATGTTTTTAAAAAAATTGTTTAAATTGAGATGCAAAGCTGAGAAATACTTTTGAATTTGAAAAATTCGAAAATGTGAGAGAATATCTGAGATAAGAAATTTATCAGAAATTTTGCGAATTTATCAGATATTTATCAGATATACGAGCACTATCTGAAGAATATGAAAGATCGTTTATAAGAAAAAATACTACTTATTAGATATTTTTCTTATAAATGAATTATAAAATTTCGAGGAACTACAACTAATACAGTATTTTCAATTGATTATTATAAAACAGTGCGCTTTATATAAAAACTAAGAAACTGATGAAAGAAAAAATTTAAGAAAATTATTACGAAATATATTCTATTTTTTCAGATTTCGGAAACCTAAATTAAGAGATTTGAATGCATTCTGTTTATCACTTCAGGAAACTTGAGTGTTGAGCATCGATAGGAAAACATCGATGTTTAACATCGACAAAACCATCGAAAGGTAATAGGCCTATCGATGTTAGAAACATCGGTCCTAAAAACATCGATGTTTTTTTGTGCATTGTCAATAACAGTTGCATTGACATATTCTTCATTTATTTCCCAGTATTTTATCAACTGTTTTAATTTATTAGCTAGATACTCGCTAGTATACCGTTTTTCCAATATAAAAACATTCAATTCTACATTGCATAGTTTATTTTCCTCATCTATAAAGTGGACAGTCAAACTAATGTAACTCTTCTTCTGGATGTCTGTCCATAAATTAGTTGATAAACATTATATGTCTAAATATTGTCCACAATATTTAGACATATAATAAGCAAAATTTCTGTTTGAGCTGTTGTTTTACTATGGATACCATATTACTATATTTATCGGAAATTAGTGTTTTAATCGTTGGTCGAGAAGGAATTTTGTACGAGATGCTATTGTCTTTACGAAATGTTGGAAATTTTCACGATCCAAATACTCAATGGCTTATTGTCTTTACACATCATAAATATGATGTGTAAAGACAATAAGCATTACCTTATTTGCTTGATTTACCTTATTTTCTGCAGATTCACCTGATTTGAACTTCTCAATGCTTCTAAACGTCTCAGAAATTTCTTTGTTTTCCTGGGAGAAGTTGTGACGATGATGCTTCGTCAGTATCTTGATAACATTTTTCTTCCTTCTGCAAGTCTTTCTGAACTCCAAGAAGTTGTGGATGTTTGCTTTCAAGATGACACCTTAAATTCGTGGTATTACCACTAGTTTTCAGTTTTTTTGAATAATATATGCAAGTTGCAGAATTACTTTTATTTTTAGCAAAATGTTGCTACAGAAAGGTTTTTTGGAGGCATAGGCCTACTTACTGAGATACAAAGGCATAAATACTTTGAAAAAAAGAAACCAAAATCGTTTCGAATATTAATTAAATGACGATAATAAAGTATTTCACGTGACAATTATAAGCACTAAATAAATATTGCCAGACAGATTGTTCGACTTTCCTAATTCAAAACTAAAAAATTAAATAAAATCATGACCATTTATAAAAATATTAAGTAATATTACTCAACCCAAATGTCAATTCTACTACATAAACAGAAAAAACATCGACCTCTAAACATCGATGTCTAAAATATCAAACATCGATATAAAACATCGAACATTGATATAAAAAATCGATGTTCGATGTTCAACACTACTTGAAAATAATGTCTCAATATTTGATGACTACTATTAGAAGATATGCAATTAGAAAATTTGTGGAATGTCAGTCAACTAGTTTCAGATATTAAAGAAGATATACTAATTGAATTCTCTTCACTCTAATACTTAGAATTATCGAAAACATCAAGAATGATTCAATTTGTATTCTTGAAATGCCCCACAGTTTTTGAATGTCTTACTTTTTAATAAAAAAAGTAAAATAAAATTAATTCGTGTTTTCATTAATATTGAAGTATATACTTCCAGAGTCTTTTCAAAATACTAAAATTTTAATAAAATTATATATAATTTAAAATTCTTCTTTCTTTCTTCTTTTAAAAGAAGAAAAAATTTCTTTTAAAATTCTTCCTTTCTAAATTCTTAAAATCTTCAATTCATAAAAAGAATTTTAAAGAATTTAAAATTCTTTCTTTTTCTTTTAAAATAAAAAATTTCAAAAGAAAAATGTCGATTGAAATAAATTTTTAAAGTTTATTTTAAAATTTGATTATTTTAACATCATTTCGAAAATATTAATTGAACAGCTTTAAATATTTAAAGTCTTTAATTAGATTAGAATTAAAATGGATAAAAAAGTTTATAATTCCATAAAAACTCAGTACCCATTGCATATCTTATGGGATAAATAAGCGAACAACTCAGTTTAAGATGTAAAAACTTTGCAATAATTTTACATTAGTAGTCATCCTTTTGTTACTTTTAGCATATATTTTAAATTTCTTAAGTTTTATATTCGTAAAATTATGACGTTAACATATACACTGTATTGATTGATTGTTTTTTATTAACATATATCAGTTTATATAGATTCATGAAGAATAGTTTATACTATATAAAGGACAATACTATATTATTTTGTTATTACAGTATTATGAAAAAATAAAGATGCCGGAAATTAGGAATTAATAGATATGAATATCTATAACTAGATGACTGAACTAACTGAACCATGCTTGATTTTATTTCTAAGCAAGTATCAGCGTGAAAAGAGTTCAATTAATATTTGACCTTTAATGTCTGGGGTTAGTTGACTGATATTCCACAAATTTTTTAATTGTACGTTCTCTAGTAATAGTCATCGAACATTGAGACATTGTTTTCATGTGTACTCAATCCATATTCAAAATTTCCTTTGGAGATTTGTGATAAACGAAAATAGTTTGATGATTTGTAAAAACAAAAAATTGCAAAATTTATATTAATGAATTTATTATTTCTAAAAAATAATAATACATCTGTTTCAAGATTGATTGTTCTTTAATTAATAGATTGGCTAATTAATTTATTACCATTGTTTTTTATATTGCAATTTTTTTAGATTATTGAAATTATCATCAAGATTCAATAAATATTCCGTATCAAATATAATATAAATTTATCATTCCAAAATTCAAATATATGATAGATATTTCAAAATTTTAAAATTATCAAAATTTCAGTTATATTGGCATTTTTATTCCACTAAAATTCTTAAAATTCATTTTTAAAAAATATTAAAAATACACAGAATATGAAATAATACTTCTTTATTTTTGAAACTAAAAATCCACCCAAAAATATTGGACCTAATTTATAAATATAGTATTATGTAAACATATTGATTATTACATAATATAAGAGTAAATATTATAAAATTATAAATTAAATTTTAAATTATATTAAAACGGAAATGCAATTTTAAATTTATATCGCAGTAATTAATATCACGAAACAATTTTATTATTCATCAAACATTATTTTATAATGTTTGATGAATAATATAATAATATAATAAAATACAAAATTTAATAAAAATCTTCATAAGCATTTATTAATAAAGACTCTTATAAACCATTAAATAAATTGAAGTTTTTGAATTTCTAAATTATATTTTTAGTTAGAACTAATGCGTATTGTATTTTTTTATTCTACCGCTATATATTTATTTAATATAATTTTAGCAATGAAATTTTTCAAATCCTGGATAATAAATCTCGAGTTTGTCACCTTCTAGCAAAACACAGTCCATATATTGAAAAAAGGAATCTTGTTTTCAGCATGCAATTCTATTTTATAAATACTTTTTCTTACATGGCATTAATCTTCAGCTTATTCCCTTTTTTGTGATGTTTGAAAAATTTAATAGAATTATTTTTAAAGTGAATGCTACATTTAGTCTATTAGAAAATATTACATTGTTGCATGTTTATCTATATTTTTTTCCTCTTCGTCTCTCGTTTTAGATGCAGAAATTTCACTTAATATAGTTTAAAGGGATTTAATTCCTTTTAATGTTTGTTTTTACATTTGAAAACTTATTTATTTCTTAAATTCAATACTCAAATGTTTTTCTTAAAAAGAAGAATTTTTTTTTTCCATTTCATTCAAACTACACTAAATTAGTTAGTTATATTTGCGATTATAAAACCTATAATGTTTTATTTAAATTTATAAATAGATGGGAAATTGTTTTTGATAAAATAACTGAATATAAAAAAGAGTAAAAGAATACAATATATGTGGATGAGAAATTAGAAAATAATAGACATACTAAAACTGATGTATTTGATCCGAACTGAATACTATACTTCTTTCAGCCTTATAGTAACGATAATAGATAGTCAAAAGGCAACTCAATTTCTCAGAAGCTCACCTGAGACAAATCGATTACTTAAGCTTCTTGATTATGTCGTTGAAACTTTCTTCCATATCTATTGACATCAGATAGCGAAACGTGTTGCTAAATGAAATCATCATTTAAGATATCCTTTGACTTTTATAAGAGTTTAATTTCTAATTCAATAGTGATTCGAGTGATTGAAGAAGACAGCGATCTAAACCGTGACAAATAAATGTATCGACGTGATTTTAAAATGCATTATATGAAGTTGATATATATTTTTCTTATTTCTTATTTTTAGCTTTATTATATAGATTGCAAACAGGAATACTGAAAGGATTTTTTTTTTTTGATTGATCTCTATTGGGACTCTTTGTTCCGATGATATAAATGTTATCGCAAGAATCCGTTTTTTAGATGATATAAATAATTCAGGATTTCAAATTGAAAATTTCATTTATAGCTTATCAAAGCTGTATTATAAAATATTTTTAATATTAAAAATTTTAAAAGCAGATCTTATTGCATATAATATATGAAACAGACTTTTTCTATATAACACTATAGTTGTCATATATTAGGGAGATAATTTCATACATAACTAAGAAACACACTAAATACTGTATATAAATTATACAATATATTTGTACATGATATGATGCAAACTAGAGGATAACTTGCACTAGCAATTATTCTTAAACCATTTATTTTATTATAATAAAACTACAACTTTTTAAATTGGGAAAAGAATATAAAACTTTTCATTTTTATATGAAGTGATAAATCAGTTGATCTTAAATTTAATGCTAACTCAACAACTCTCATGACAGAAAGCGTAATACTCGCATACAGTCTAATATGTTATTGCTAGTTAGAATACGAAAAAGCATAATCAATTCGTAATGAAAATTTCTCTTATAATGTTAGCCTAGATAATGTAATATTTCAAAGTGTTTGTGGCTGGCAATTCTCCTGAATGACGTAATTCGTTAACATCATCCTCGCCAGTCTGGTTCATTGACGTCACGCACCGATGACATCTTGATATAACGAAGTCATCAGTTTAAAGCGTTGAAAATTTTCCAAACTGTAAATTAAAACCGAATGTTACAAAAATAAAAATAATAAAATATAAAAAAAAGTAATAATAATAATAATAATTTAAAAGGATTTAATTTATTTCGCATCACCCCATTGCATAAGTTTTTTTTTTATTATATTATCTTTTAAATTTATTCGACGTCATAAACATTAATCGTTGTTTTTTTGGATAATAAACATTTATGACGACTACATAACTGATAAAACAGCGTTTATTATTCATCATCTCTATCATAACACTTTTGTATTTAAAAATATCTTTTTTTAAGCAAAAATTAACAAATTAAACTCCGAAAATATAACTTTATAATGCTGAATTTTATAAGTATTTATATGGAATTTATCTCATTTAAAATTTCAGTAAAAATATGTCGAATATATTCAAAGGAAAAAAAAAGATATAAGCCAGTTTTATTTATATTTATTTATTTCAATTTCTTTCATGATGTCAGCTTGATTTCAATAATTAATTATAAAATTCTGCTTTGATTACAACCAGAAAAATTTGTTGAGTAATAATAAACTAGAGAGGAAAAAAAGCGAGATCTTATTGCCAACTTATGAAAAATTAATTACATACCTCAACGTTAAATTTCTTAATTTATCTGTTATTCCTAGAAAAATTCATTTAAAGTTTTTTATATTATATCGTTTAAATTAGAATCTGAGAATTATCAAGTATGAATAAGATAAAGTAAAATTTTCAAAATCTTATCGGATATTCACGGATAAATAAAGAAATAAATCACATTCAAATAATAATAAATAATGATATTTAATCATGAAATAATATAATTATAATTAATTCATAAAAATTATTTAAATAATAGAATTTTAATTATAATATTATATCGTAATTATCAATGAAAACATAAATAACCAAGAATTAAAAAAATTACTATTGAAATTAATTTACTAGATAGCATATAAATAAATATACAGTATACATGCACTGTTTTTTTGTTATGGTATTATTATGGGGGAAAATGCTGATAACTAGACCGTGATACAAATTACTGGAGGCTGAACAGATGACTTGATTGGCCAATGTGTTCACCTCGATTGTTAAAACACCAGAGACATCTTTATATCTAGTGATTGATGAAAGAATTCTTGTCTTTGTTTTTCTCCTTCTCTTCTATTTCTTTTTTTTTCTATTCTTTTCTAGTTGCGGAATTGGCAAGGAGCCATAAAGGTCAAATATGATTGATAACGTATTAATGACAACGGTATAAGAATCACTTTTGATAGTCTTTGATTTTATCTTTTGGTTTTCACACCTAATAAAAACAAATTGAATAAAAATATGTCAGTTTCATTTAATCAATATTTATAGATTTAAACTGCTATTCTTTGACCTTGTGGAACTGCGATTCCTATATTTTTCACTATCAAGTATCCCTTTTGACATTTTTCTCCACGGACTTCGTGCTTTGAAAAAATGTTGATTACAAAATAAACTTTTTATTAATTACTAATTAATTAGTTTTTCAATTTTTTGCTATCAAACATAAAGACATAAAACTGGAATCATGATCATTATTTATAATTTTTTTGAGGTTAATAGTCTTTTCAAATATTAAGCGAACGTCTATATTGAGAATTACGATTTGAAAAATCATTATTACAGATCAATTAATACGCCTACTATGCACAGTTCTGGTCTAGATTAAAAATGTATTAAATTCAACGAAAGAACAATATTGAACAGATTAATTATTAATATTCAGAATTTTTAAGATTAATTAACAATTTAGTTTAATATTAAAGTTATTAAGGCTGACATTTTATTTGATATATATACATATTAAAAAATTAGTAAAATTTCGAATATTTTCCTAAAATTGAATTGATCTAAAATAGCTTTTAATTCATATTCAAGTGAATTATCAACAATAACGAAAATTTAACTGTGGACCGAAAACGTTATATTAATAAGATTACATATACAGTAACCCGTTTATATGATTGATTTTAGTCTATTTTTTTATTAATGAATATACTCCTGTGAGAGCTTACTTCTATTCTATAAGCCGACATTCGCTTTAACTAATAAATAAATTATTTTTATATCGTAATGGTTATATTATTAGTTAAGCCGCCATATTGCAAATGGTCACACCATACTGTATCTGGCGTGGACACTTTTAGAGCCTGTTACATGCTGCCCAATGTCCAAGATAGGTCAGTCGGAAGATCGAAGAATGGACTTTAGTTCGTCTTGAAAAACTGGAGGTATAGGATCGGAACTGAACCCGGATCCTCCAGGATGGTAGACTACTCCTTTACCATGTGGCTATTTGGCTAACATAAATCGCAATGTTAATGTTAAATTTAGGATAATCTCTGATATAATCGAGTTTTTCTAATAATTAATTCTTTTGTACAAATATTTACTACAGCAAAAAATTATGCATAAGATAATTGTTATTGAATACTAAAGCAATCAATTGGGTTAGAAAGTCATATTAGGATTTTGTATAAGGAAATGATATTGAAAAAATATTATACTTTAGAAAGAATGAGATGACTGGGTTAATCTCATTTTTATCTTTCAGCTGTTATTAATTAGCTATAACAAAGATTTATTACAATGAAAATTTTAAGTATAATTTGTTTAAAATTAAAAAAGTAAGTCTATTTTACTGTATTCCATTTTATTCATTCTCGTTATGAAATTGCTTTCTTCTTGACTAAAGTAGTTTAATAATGTTAATTTATTTTTATACTTTAAAATTCTTATTATAGTTATGTTTAGAAAAGAACTAAATAGGGAAACGAGAAATTTGTAAACTACAGCTATATTGTATCTATTCTTAGATTACTTTCTGTTCTTTACTACATGCAGATATAGGCCTAGAATTCGTAAGATTCAGTTTTATTGGTTTTAAAACAAACACATACATTATCTATAATTAATAAAAAGTATGCTGTATCAATATTGCAGAATTATAGACCTACAAAAATCCATAACAAATAATTCATTCATTTTATGAGATGATAATATATTGCATTTACTTTATATTCATTAAATGTTGCAAAAGAATCAGAAAAATTTTTGAATCGAGGAGAGATTTATTGTACTTTATTATTTATTTTTTAATATACAGTACTGTATTTTACATGATAAACATAAAGTCTTTCTCTAATTTGAAACATATATTATACAAAAACTATATTAAGTACAAATATAGGGTTTTTTTGTACATTTTATCTCAACTTAAAAAGTTTTTTACCAATCAATAAATAATATTTCAACAGTTTTTTTTTCTTCTTTACATTAGAACATTTCAACATGTACTTCGTTTGTTACCCGGAAAACATCTACTCGAAATTCGATTTCTCTCCATGTTTTCTCCAACATCTCGTTAGTCACCGTCGCTAAAACATTAGTTACCTTGCCTTCAGAGTTTCGATATCAAGAACTGGTGTCAAATACACTTTGTCCTTTAATAAATTCTCATAAAAAAATTCAAGAGGGATAATATCTGGGAATCGGCTATTGCTTGGAAACATTGTATCCAAGAACTGATGAACATCTAAACTGCAGTGTGGCAGCGGACCATCTTGTTGCAAAACTATCTTCTTAGATACCATTTTGATGTGGCGGCTATTGCTTGGAAACATTGTATCCAAGAACTGATGAACATCTGAACTGCAGTGTGGCAGCGGACCATCTTGTTGCAAAACTATCTTCTTAGATACCATTTTGATACTGGCGCCAATTAGATCGCCCACAGATTATTCAACTGTACAACAGAAAAAAAAAAAAAACTAAAAATTGGCCTATGTAATGCTATAAACTGCATGTTTCTATCTAGCATTGTTTTTTTTCACGCGAGTAATATGGAGGTTTAAGTAGAAAACTTTATCCTTCGATAACGAAGCTGGTTCGAAAATGGTGCGCGGGGCGGTCCGGTGTCCGTATGGGGTCCCATCGCAGACCCCAGTGACGAATTTGGGCACAGCCAGCAGTCTCGGTTCCGTATAGGGACCCGTGAATTGGACCCCAGTAATGGACGCGACAACCACCGAATGGTATGAGGTGACCCCTTTAGTCGCCTTTTACGACACGCGGGGTCGGACGGTGGCCATATTCTAACCCCTTACCCACAGGGGTAGCATAGTTTTTAAGTTATGATTTTCTTTAAGAGGGGAAAAACTCCATATTCACCTTCTATAACTATTCCTGCCTAATTTTATTATTATTTATTTAAATTAAAAATTATATTACTATTATTATTTACATTTATTTTAATTAATATTTTACTTTTTTGAAGATAAATCGTTATGCCTTTTAATGGGGTTATTCACTTTTGCAAATAAAATAAATAAATAATCATTGCTAGTCACTAACCGTTACCAGGTAAGTTTTTTCATAAGAAAAAAAATTTTAGGGCATTAAAATAAATATATACTGTATATATAGTATGTGTTTTCTTATTCTATATAAATATTTAAACCTCGAAAAACGTTACAATAACATAAATAATACCGAAAGCTGTCTCGAAATTCTGAACTTTAAATATTTTATGGAAGTCTTGATTTATTTTCGAATTCCTCTCGTGTAACAGTTTATTATCCAACTAAATCATTATTCAGTGCAGTTTTTTCTTGAAATATAGTAAGTTGTCTATTCATTTTTATTCGTTTAAACAATGTTCTATTATAGTAATAATTTTAGTTTTAAGAGTAACTTTGTCTGCCAAGCATCTACCGAAAACTCTAGCAAAAAATGATTCATTTTTACACTTAGAAAGTAACTAATAACATGGAACTTTTTTTGGACGTTTATTTTCCTAAACTAGTCTAACATGCAATATGGGATACTATAACAGCAAATTTCAATTATTCACTATGTTTAAATTCATAATTACTATTGCAGATTTTTTTATGTATTAATCTTTTTATGCAATAAAAATATATTTTAAATGTGGATGAATGTACAAGTTAATTTTATTACTGTTTAAACAAGAATTTCGTGATTGTATGGGATCGAATAACTTTAATCTTAATTATGTAAATAAAGAGCGAATGATTGATGTAAAAAATGTTTTTATATTTTCAAACTACTATTCCAGTGTAAGTAAATACCATATAGAAAAAAAAGAAAGAAGGAGCAATTCTTATCGATTTTCGTTGAAAGTTTTTCTAAAACAGGATACAAGACACGAAGAATTTCAGGATAGTAGCAGACATTTGGCAAACAGAGCTTTTCTCCTCCTTTTCCCACCTTGTTTTTGAACACTATTTTTAACCTTTCTCCGTCAACGAGAGTGACAACAACACGTGTCGAAGTCTCTCCCTTTCTGAAGAAAAATATTACTCTTCCGAAAAAAAAATTAATTGCTCTTCTCGCATCTGAAAAGTTTTCTCCAGATAAAATTCTGAATGAAGCAGAAGAATTTCATTTTAAATAAAAACACGAAATTAAAGATAAATATGCAAACTTAGAAAATGTTCTTCATGTTTTTAGTAAGATGGAACAAAAAAAAAAAATAATATAGCTTATATACTGTTCAAAATAAACTTATTTATAAATTAAATACACATATTTAAAATTTAAACAAACATATGAAATATTTATTCTGGAATTGACTAAAATATTTAATAAATGAAAATGTTTAAAAAATTTTCCAGTGTCTATATTTATGTATGTAAAACCATGTGTTTTTATGTGAATAGATTTCGGATGCTACATTCGATTCACAGTATACTAAATTTGGCACAAAAATCGATTTCTATGAAAGGATTCATCCAGATTTCTATACATCATCCCTCAGGGATTTTAAAAATAGCAATCATACCAATTTTTCGAAAATTTGAAAAAAAAAAAAAAAAAAAACATTTTCGGAGAAATGTGACTAAATTCATAAAGTAGTTATGAGATGATCTAGTCGACGTATATCTTAAATTCGAGAACGATCCGTAAAATAAATATTTAAATAAAATTTTTTTAAAGTCTGCAGTTTATTAGTTAAATCTATTGAAATGTATTGGTTATTCTGTTCCTTTCGTTTGCACTCAATAACCATATAACAAAAATGATAAAGTAAATTATATTTATATAAAATTTAAAACCTTATTTAGATCTTAATAAGCTGAACTAATTAGATTTATTTGTATAAGGAAAATTAATAAAAATGTTACAAGGTCTACTTCTACATATGGAATTGTTACTTCAACATATGTTAAAACTATTTTTTTTTTTTCTGTTTTGAATTTATTTTTTACTTTTTAAATTTTACTATTTTCCATCGTTCCACACGGTATACAATCGTTTTTTAATTAAATCTTTGGTAAAATGATACGTCCTCCTGATAAGAAAAACGAATACGAAGAGGAAAAGAAAATTCAGGCTTTCTTTTTATTCGTGTACAAAGTGATGGTAGACGAAGTAACATTTAGGAACTACAGATGTTTCTTTGATTTAAAAATGTGTAGAATTAGGTCGCTATCTCCGTTTGCTTCCACGCTAAAACTTTCAATAAATGAAACCGCATAAAGTCAATACTATATAGCAAAAACATATCCTATAGTGAAAATATAGATTAAATTATTTTTGTTTAATATTTCTAAATGTTATTAAAATATCAATATTAAAATAAAAATAATGTTATAGATAAATTATATGCTTATCATACCTTTTGAAGTATAAAGATATAAATATATTTAAAATAGAATAATAATAAAAAGAATTATATATTAATTTATAAAAAGAGTTTTAAAAGTTTAATAATAAAATTTTTAACCGCTAGATGGCGATTCAAATCTTTTTTTTTTATTTTTTTTTATTTTCATTTTTATTCATAATATGTAAAATATAACATGATCAAATAATTAAATTAAAAAATAATAATAAAATAAAATTTAAAATGAAATATATTTATGTTGTTAAATTGTTTGATTTAGGGACTTTTGCCATAATTATACTGTATTATTTGAGCGGTTTTCATATAAAATTCAATATGTAATTGATTTTTTATGTATTTCTCTTAAAATTAATGATATATTATTTAAATACATTAATATGTTTACTAGAAAAAATATATATGTTATATAAACTATGTAATAAATCTTGTATATACGTATATATACAGTATAATCGTTTCCTCTATAAATCACTTAACATATTTTGTCATTAACGAATATCATCATAAAATAAGATTGAATAGAGTCACATGAATTTATTAAATTAATATAAATTACTATACATAAAACTCGTTAGATTTCATCATATGAATTTTTCTCCTCGAAAATATAAAAGATTTTAAAATTAATAAAATTAAAACGCTATAAAAATGGCGTCTTACAAACACATTACTTTTGAATACTGCGTAAAGTTATAATAAATAAGTAAATTGGTAAGAAAAAAATAAATACGTAGCGCTACATAAAGTTTTTATTTTTGAACATAAAGTTTAAAATTTTTTTTTTTTTTGTATTTGGAAACACGATCTTTATTCATCAATCTCCAAGTACTGCTGAACATATAACACCTGTTATATGGCGATAGCTTGAGATATCTCTAAAGCTGTGCATTCTGCAATGATTAATGTATCCTGTAATATTATAAAATGAAGACGTTTTTCATTATATAAAGTTTTATTATAGAAATACAAAAATATGTGGACGTGCACAACACGAAAGAGGTATAAATACGTTATCGTACTGACATTCATTAATATAAGTTATAATAATATTCGGGGCAACATGCATGACCATAGATGAAGCCCTATGTCATTCAATCACATACATTCTCGACATACATACATCATTGCATTTTAAGGAACAAAATAATTTTGTAAAAATTAAATTAGTGCGAATAAAAAAAACCATATCGTTGATCAGACAAACATCAGATATATAAAGTTGCATGTAAACAATTCGACTTATCTGAGCATCATAATTTCGTTGCGTTGCGTTACATTTCAATGGATGTAATATATTCTCTATAAATTATGTTTTACATTGCATTTATGCTGTTGCGATAGTTTTGTGATAAATATTAAAACATAATGATTTTTTTTTATACAAATGCTTACATATCATTGAAAATCATCTGTATACATTGTGACTTTCTATCACGTTCACATATTTATTTAAATGGACTAAGTGCATATACCGGAATCATAAAATATTCACCTCTATAAAAATTATTCTGAACATTAAATTAAATAATTATATTTTATAATACCTCGTGGTAAAGGATGAGAACAATCATCTCTAACCTTGAGAATAATATTGAGATGGAAAACATTGGTAACAGTTCGGGTCATTACCAACTGGTCCCCTGTAATCTAAAAACACCGAAAGGTGTTAGTAAAGACAGATAGTCACGACCGAAATAATGGAAAGCGAATTTTAGTTCTTTCCCATTACAATAAGCGAAAATGCTGACTGTATATTGTAGATACTGTACTTCAATATGAAGCCATTATTATGAGGCTGGACTAGTTCCGTTTACGGATTTATAAACATTCTTACATAAATTCATTCAAAATATAGAACTATACAAAGCATTACAGCTGATGTAGCTGCTTGTCAGTTATCAACATAAATCACAATTTTTTTTTATATAATATATAATATATTTTTTGTTGTTTGTACTATGACTAAATCGGTCTGTTTGAAATAAACAAACCTTGTTGGTAAAATATAATAAAAAATCTACAAAAACAAAGATCTATTTTCCACATGCATAAATGGCATGTAAACAAGCTATAAATTATCACTGAGACTTTACAAATTTCACAGTAACATACTTTCACGAAATTTCTGAGGAATGACCTCAACGTCGTTCATGACAATAAAATTGAAAAATTATATATATATATATAAAAGTGTTGGACATTGTTCAATCACAGATATTTTAGCACTAAAATTTTTTCCCTCTCTTTTTGACAGGAAAACACCTTGTCACGTTTCATTTTTTACATTCGTGTTCTTGTAGGTTGCCATTCTAGAATATCAGCCAAACTTCGATATGTGTACAAAAAATAAGTTGCAATAAAGTTTCAACTTAAATAACTCTACGATGTTACGAGTTTAAAATTCGTTACGATCTAAATCAATCCGGACGGATGGCAATTTTAAGCTTTATCTAGTTAAAAATTTTCTAACTCGTCAAAAGATGTATATTACAAAATTCTACTTTTGAAATTAAAATAAAAAAAGAACAAACTTCATGTTCAAATTGCATAGATAGAAATTTTTACATCTCTACGTCGCAGATATCATACCATTTTGTAGAGATTTCCCAAGGTCCTGAAATGCGATTGGTACGTCTTCTATCTAATGGTTTAAATCCTATATTTTGCCAATAATAGCATCCTTTAAAAAAGTACATAGATTTATCCGTATATGAATAATATACTGCATCTAAATTTGAGGGTAGTGTAGATTCCGAACGTACTGCTGGAAACTCTTGTTGGAGTTTACGCGGATAACCTGGTAAACAGCAACCTTCGTCACCACGTGATACGTCATAAGCATATACCTAAGGAATAAATCGAGAAACTTAATTAAATTCATATAATTAATTTAAATAATATTTAGTTGAAACACACGTACCAAATTATCTTTAAAAAAATATAGATTAGCATCTCGTTTATCAAAAAAGACACTGTCGATGTTGTTCGGAATATTTGGAAAATTGGAGCCAGAAATAGCGCGAAAGCCATCAGATATGTTCTTAGGATAATCATCTGATACTTTATCTTCGGCGCTGTTATACAGCCAGTAATGATGTCCTAAAATTAATTCGACTTATCAGTTTTAATTCTGAAAAGGCATTTTTCTGCTATATGTAAATTTGTACCTTTGAAGAAGTATGCAGCATCGTGGTTATAAGTCCAAACGTGTACGTATCCATCTAAAGAATTTGGCAAACCTTTCCATTCTGGGATAATAGGCAAGGGATCACCGTATCTAGTCCTGTTATATCTATTTTCGTACATCCAGTAACGATTGTTGCGGAAGAAGTATGTATTATAAATAAGTTGACCATCTGAACGTCGTCTTACCCAATCGAAAACAGTATCGAAACGTCCAGTGCAAACACCTAAATGGATAAAAAGTTATGAAGAATTAATAAAATATGCCAAAATTTATAAAACATTAAACTATAGAAGTATATCAGAAATGCAATAATAACTTCTCAAAGTTTAATGTTGTTGAAAAGAACTTACCATAAATTTTCTGAACCAATTTTCTGTCTTCCCAACCTAACTCGAAATTATTATTAGGAATGACTTTGGAATAAATGGCGTACATAATGGAGTAATTTCTGTATGTGTGAAACAATCCGAGTGCGTGACCAACTTCGTGAACTGCAACTTTGACTAAATTCGTTCCGTGATTAGAGCCCACCGTTAAGTATTCATCGTCGTCCACATGAATCTCAGCATTAGCAGCCATCTTGATAGCGTGAGATAATTGACCACCGAAACCATCAAAATGATTTAAACAGTTCAAATGTTCTCCTGTGAAAATGAAATAAAAAATTTATTTTCTAAATACTGTAATATATAGGTTAACGGCTTTCGATACAAAAATATCACTTTTGGAGATTTTTCTAGGAAATACGCGCGCCAGACAGTCTGTTTAACCACTTGTCTTTTTATGTGACAGAAATAAGACTTTAGAGATATGTGAAGAGTCCCCATGTCCTGTAAACACTTGTATGTCCTGCTAGACTGGTTCCTACCACTCTTTCACTATAAATAGGGAGGACAGAAGAGTGAATGTGACGCACGTGTCATCACTAAACGTTGTCTCATGTGGGAGAGATGGCGGAACTTTTCTGGTGTAATCTATCTACGAGATGTCATTACAACATTCCCTGTATGTGTTTGTATTTTAAAGCATGTTCAGAAGTCAAAGCTAGTTACAGAAGACAGATAAATAAATATATTATGACAGAAACTACAGGGCAAAGTGTATCCTTGTAATCATGACTTACCTCTTCCGAATGCGATCAGAATATCTACATCATCCACGGGTGCTCGTGTATCTTCTTGGAAGATAAGAGGAATGACTTCTCCCCACATTCTAAAAGCTAAAGCTAATGCTGCTCTTTGAGTGTTTGCAGTCAGCTGGTTACTGTAAGCAGAACCGATGAGTCGCCAAGTTACAACATCCTGAATGATAAAGAAGCGATTAAAATATGCCGTTATTGCAACGATAAAAATATAAAAAATCTGATCGGGAACAGTCATTGCTTGGTGCAAAAATACCATGTTTGAAGTGCATTGAAAATAGTGCAAATTTTTAAGTATTAAATTTCTAATATTTTATTTCAAAATTATCTAAGATAAATTAGAAATTCAAAGTACTTTGTCTATTATTAAAATGTATCAGATAAGTAATATAACAATAAAGAAAAATTCTTAAAGGAAACGAATTATGTAAAAAGGTGGAAAACAAATTCGTGTTAAATTTATCTCAATAAAAAAAAAAGATATTCTTCATAAAGTTTATAAAAACATATTGCATAAAGAATTAAACATTATTTTAAATACTTTTAGATTCTTGAAGAATCTTTTGGATTGGATGAAATTAATGAGTTGCTTAATTGTTTAAAGTTTTCTGAAATATAAATGAATTCTATGAAAACATCTTTTAAAATGGTTTCTTCGTATAAACATATATGATGATGATGAATGGGTCTAGAAATGCAAAATACAGATCAGCAGGAATGAATATTGGATTTTCCTGCTTATATAGTGATTTACTGAGACATAACATATCGTCTCATACGAACTTTACATGGCATTACATGAGCTATCAGACTGTTTCCATATATGCAGATTTAGTACATTACCGAAGGAAATGCTTGTCCGTCAGAAACAGATCTCTTTTTTCTTCTTCTTTCTTGTAGGTTTTCATAAATTAATTCAAGTTTCTTGTCAAATTCGCCACTTTCAATATTTTTAACATAATTCTCTAACCATCTGCGACGTCTGGATAAAGTGGTTCCTGGTGCTGGTGGAATATATGCCTCTATTCCAGGTGTGGGCGAGACACCTAAGATCAATTCTCTAAGAGTCATTGTCTGTCTTTTTCCTCTTCTCAGTTGTAAATCGTTTCTGTTCTTCCTCCAACCTGCTAAAAATACATTATAGGTCAAATCCTGAACGACATTATCTAAAGGCACATTACATGTAGAAGTAAAAAGAAAACTTTTACGTTTCTTTCTCAGATTAATCATGGGTTGGAATGAAACAGCATCTTCATCATCAGGATTTCCGCATCTTGATTCACTCATTAACCTTAATGTAGGTTGATCTAACCTTCCCGTAGGAGGCATATTGTATGTCTTCTGATACTGTCTTATTGCTTCTTGTATGTCTTCTTGTGTACAAGGTCGAGAGGTACCCGTTTCTTTATTTAAAATGCTATTTGTAAGAGATATTAATCCTCTTCTACGTTTCAAACTACATCGTAAGTATCCGTAACGAATAAGAATTTCCTGAAAATAAAATAAAGAGATTTAGAAAACGAATCCAAACATAGAAGTGCCTCTAAGGTGCAAGAAACATCGCGATAACATTTTCAATAAGTGGCGGCATTTAATCAATAAATAAAGCAATTTAATACATAAATAATAAGCTCCAATTTCCAGGAATTAAGTACTTCATCCACCCACTAATAGAATCAAAACTGAGTAATGTTTGTAGACAGAAGGTCGCCTCTAAAGTTTTGTAGAAGCAATTGGTAATCTTGCCGAATGAGTTTGTTTACAGAAAAGTAAGCCGACCCGCAGGGAGTTATCAAGATCAGAGTCTTCTTACACTTTCTGAAAGCCATTGTAAAGTGAAGAATGCTCAAATTTGAATTAGGATTTCGAGTGAGCCCTATAACGCTTTTCGCTATTCTAATCAATAGAAAGTGTTAGCTGGAGATGGAACCTCTTTTTAATCTCCATCACATATTGGAGAGCAAGATGTAATCTCTTTAGTGAAAAGTTTTGACTGACTCAAGAGTTAGAAATAACCGTTGTCGCACAAAAATAGACCATCTCTTCAAATATCGAACGATGGATGAAGGAAAAATCACTTCCCTTAATGGAAGGGGAGGGAGATATAACGTTGTCAGACAAAGGTTGCCATTGTTATCAAAACTGATCTATTAATTATCGTCTCTATATTGTATCGTGACATAAAAATCAGAAATCGTAAATATTTTAGAGTTATGATCATCATTATCTGGAGACACTTCTGAAGACATTTTATGCTTCTTTGAATTTTGATAATGAAACTAGAGTTAGACATAATTTTGACATTGCACGAAAATAATGATGTCTAAGACACTTGCTTGAAGAATGACAAACTTTATAATTGTTTTTTCATATTCACCCTTTTGAAATATTTGAAATTTATATAGGAAAAAAAAATTGACAACCATTATCGTATTTTTCATAATTTAAGTACTAACCTGTGCTTTTTCTGTAGAAGTAACGATATTTCTATCATGAATGACTCTGTATTGAATGTTATCTTTCCTGTCTCTGAGTTCAAAAAATTGTTCCGCTATTCCTGTATTGAGAACAAACATATAAAAAACGAGATTGAAGACGGACATGATGAAGGTTACACCTGAAAAATAAAGTATGCAGTTGTCAAAAAATTATTTAATGGGCATGTATATGTTTAGAAATTAATATAAAATATTAAAAAAAACGAGAGATCAAAACTTTAAATAGAAAATAGTTATCAAGAAAGTGAATGCATTTTCGGGATTTATTCAAGTTTTATACGGAAATAGACAAATAAATAAATAAAATCGCAAGTGAAATCTTAAGAAAATCGTGCATATTGATATAAATAATCAATAGAAAAATAAATATTAATTATAAATGAGCATATTTTCGTCTAACTATTTAGACCAAATTCAGATTTTTTTTTTTCCATTTTGACCTTTCATCTTCCTAGCATTCGGTATCTAAACAATCCATAAATCTGTCTAAGTGCGAATACCATACTTTCCGATAGGTCATGTGGTTCAAACTTAGGTTGACATCACCCGGAAAACCAAACATCCAGATTTTTATAGCAGACCTCGTAAACCAGAGACGCCATAAAAATCCATTAAGGTAAAAATTATTTGAAAGCAAAGTTAACTTTGATGCGAGGATAGATTGGAAATCAATTATTTTTAGTTAAATGTTCCATTTAGGCAATGGTATCACGTGCGGGACATTTTCTCATTTAACGAACCGTACAAAGACCAAAATGTAATATTTGTTCTGCACGTATATGGATAGACGAAATGACGAATTAAACATATTTTTCCAGTTAAGGATGGATGTAAAGTAAATTCCTCTTTGCCATTCTGCTCGGCAGCGACAGTGTGAAATGCTTTGAAGGTACAGAATTCGTGTCAATGGCCTGTAAAACAATCTTAGAGCATAGTTCTGTGCTACAAAGAGATTGATGCAGTCGACGAGGGAGAGCAAGATATATGAACTATAAACTTAGACTAGAAAGGATGAGTCTATTATGGAACATAAGAAAGGAGTAGTAAATCGGGAAGGAATAATTGTGCTCTTCCCGAAACAGAGTTGTCTCCCCTTCCTGCAGATCTAAATATACCCACCCTTTTCATTGTGCTCTTCCGCTTATTGTAAGTCAAACTTTTGGATTACATGCTGTAGTCTTCTATTACAAACTGCAGTGGTAGTCGGGGTCTTAAGTACAAAAACATCAGTTTTGATTTCCAAACAAACAAGACCATATACGTTTAAAATTAAAAATATGCATTTAGTGGTCGTAAATCACTGTTTGATACAATAATAGCCCATTAAATATTTTTATCGTTTACAAAGTAAACTTTCAATGCATAAAATGTTTATCTGGTAGCAAATTTACCTAATAACTTTTGTTTATTTTGCGAAATAATTTGGAGTTTGGATTTCGTTCTAGAAATCAATTTAAGATAATAAAAAACTTGTTAAAAGTTTTAATTAAAAAATATATTCGAGAAATTAAGTTTTAATTTAATTAATTCTGCATGGAAGATATAAATTGCATCAGTTTAATCGATTCATTTTAAGCTAAATGTATTAAAAATGGCATCAATAAATAATTTTAATATATATACAATGCCATAAAGGGCACACTATGCTGGATTCAACATAAATTTGATGAAACTTACCCCACACAGAGCAGGAGATGAAAGTTTCTCGATCACTTAGTGTGTCAGAACCACCCACTACTTAGTGGGGATGCATAAAGTGGACAAAAAACGATTTGTCGCTACCTGCTTCAATTGCCTGATGGAAATAACCAATAAACCAATGCTGACGTTATCTTAGGAAAAAATATATTAAATCTACCAAACTTAATGAATTACAATGTTATAAACTGACCTGATCAATGTTTACGACATCTCATTTTATATAAATAAATAATTTTAAGGGAGGATGCGAAGAGAAAAACTGGCACGTTGATTAATTTGCTTCTAACATGGTGCTTTCGGAACTGTTACACAAAAATGCGGATCAAATTTTTCATTTCAATTTCTGTTCTCACGGTCCTCTGTACCAACAGTAGGACCTTTGACCTTCAGTCTCCGTCAGTAGCTTGGCTACGCCCGACTCATTCAAAATGTATTTACTCTCCGCCTAGTCGAGTGAAGGTGAAAGAATTCCGAAAACATTAAAAAGAAAAAATTAAATTTTAAACAAAACGATATTCGTCTTCTCCTTTTGACAAGTGAAATTCGTTTTTTTTAATGCATAACTAATAGAAAATTAAAAGAAGTTCTTCTCTTTATCAACTACTGCATTGATTATCTATCCTTTCAGTAAATTGATACTTGAATCACTTATCCAGCTCTCTATCATCTTAAGAATAACCCAATGAGATTGTAACAAGACAGAAAATGCAAATACCTTGTTTAACAAAAAAAGTGTTTCAGTTCTTACTATTATGGAAACTTTGTTGATGTTTTCACTTAAAGCTTATCTTACACGTTATGCCTACGAGTTAATAAAATAGCATTTACAGAATCATTCCTATTCTAAAGATAAATGGCACTAAATAGACCACTTGAAAAGGGATTTAAAAAAATCCTTTTACACAAAAAGTCGCACAGTTCCTGCCACCCTTACTCTAAGAAGACTGACTTTTCGTCACCTGAGGCAAGATCTGAATTATTCATCGAATGAACAATTTCCATTCAGTATTATTAATTACTAAAGAGGAGAGGACCTTACCGGTAAGAGTCTTACAACAGGTATTCAGCCAGACGCCGGAAGTTCCCACCAGATGATTCTCACCTGCACAGCCGAATTTCGAAGCACGTGTGTCGAGACGGGATGGAAGTTGAGAGGCCCGGATGTTATGTGTTCTCAATGAACACAACAGTCTGAAGACGGCTTTATGTGCTTGTCACGTGAAGGGAGCGTCCAATAGGAAAACGGCAGAGAGGAGACAAGACTGTCGTCCTGGATGCCGGCTTCTTTGATGACGTACCTGTTTCCCAAGTGGGACAATGTGTCGACAGATGTTTTTCTGTCTATAGGACGTCTATCTGATTCGATACAATGCAAGAAGACAAGAGTTTGAACATTAGAGATCGTTTTCACACCCCGAACAGTTTTTCTTAAGATTGAAGTAGAGCAACGTCGCCTTTACGATAAAGCTCTTTTTCTCTTTGCTGCTGTAGCTCTCTCTCTAGCTGCTTTATATTCTGCTTGTTACATCATCTTTGAACCACTCTTTACATCATTATGCTCTGTTTTCACTTCCTTACTACTTAACAGATTCTTTGCATTGCTGACTTTTCTTTGTTGTATTTATTCCACAAGTTCCTATCATTTTACTGTATTATTTTTAATAGAAATCCTTTTTTCTTTTTTGTTATATTCTGCTCAGATTTTAAAATTACTGTTGTTACTCTATAAGAATTTCCTAAAATACAATTTATTTTATTTTTATTTCCTTCCTTAAAACAGTTTCAGTTTTATTTTTAGTTCCGAAATTTCTTTAATTATATAATAAATCGAAAAATTAAATATTTAATCATAACTTTGACAACTAATTCATTAAATGAATATTAAAATATTATTAAAATTCCAATATTTCAATGCGAAATAAATCTAAAAATTTACTGAAAAATGATATATTTATGTATAATCGATTAAAAAAAGTCCACTTTCACTTTCTCTCGGAATACTTAAAAAATTTACAAATAAACTCTACAAATGTTAATTTTGAACAAGGAACAATGTCAAACAAATGTCCTTTCACTATTGATGTTAACGAAACCTCAAAACCGACTACTTATGACGTCAAACGACGTCACCATCCGACTTTTATTCAAAATTCGGACAATATATTATCTGTTTATTGTTATTGGTGCTCGACAATATAACTCCTATTCAAATGCTATTCAAACATTTTTCAAAATTCGATTAATCTTAGGATTTGATTTCATATATGACGTCAACGCATTTCAAGTTAAGTTACTTCAAACAAGAACAGTTCTTAAAATTGTCAGCTTTGTCGAGTGATTGATCAAGTTTTCTGGGATGACAATTCGTCTAGTATCTTTCCAATCTATATATATATTTACAAACTTGAGTTCAAACAAGAATGCAGCAAGGTTTTTGGGTTCCCCTCTTAACTAGATTTCTACAGTTTAGCTGGAAAAAATTGCGAATGCATAATTTGCTAATCTGCATTTTGAGAACGATAGATAATATTGATCATCATCATGATAATCATTCGAGAAATTACAGATTTGTTGGGCAATTCATTTCAAGCCTCAATTTAACTTGAAGGGCATTATATAATTTATGTTTTTCTTAATTTAAAAATTGATATGCCGAGAAAATATTGTCAAGAAGTAAAAGACGTAAGTGATAACAATAATTTTTACTAATTTATCACACCATATTTCGTATTGTATCCTAAAAATCTGTTGCCAGTTACGCATGCTTTATGTACTATGCAGCTTCGGTAGTAAAGGTCAGTAGCAGAAAAATATCGTAACTTTTCGGTTTCCTACAGTAATTACATGTTAACTGTACATATAGGTGCGAAATATTCATATCCATTCATTTGCCTTTAAATTATACAAGACGTACCGTAACAGAAGAGAGAAATAAATGTAATATCTCATAAGGTACGGGACAATATGCTGACAGTTATCTGTAGAAACTGGACTAGACTGGGTTGGTCCTTTTTAGCCGGGAGGGCTGAAGGGCTGGCTGACATTCCAGAAATTTTGGATGTCTATCACTTCTATCGCAATCGAAAAATATATACTATACGTATATTTATAAAACGTAAATTAGCAAACGTCTTACCTGTTTATGTTAAACTTGTGTAACTTTACTTATTATATATATATACACAGTATATGTGCTATCAGATAAGATGATACGAAAATAATATTTGCCCACCCTTTTCTCTCACGCGTTATCAAAGTTGTGGAGGCTGGAAATTTCGTAATCTTGTGACAATAAGAATAGCTTGATTGTTACACCGTGCTAGTCTGCAGACAAACATTAACTCCCTAGCTGTCACCTGAGTCCCATCCAATGGTTCACCAAGGTGACCTCCATTGGATTCCCGGTATGTCCCAATCTGACTGGGCCACTATCGGTGCCGCTTAAATTATACGGAAGATGAATTACTTTGCTTTCTCCAAAATACCTTAACACCCAGGGCGTCGGTTGGCGTTTGCACCTTACTAGTGTTTAAAATTAGACGGCGCCCTAGGAATGGCCCAGAGGTGCCAAATGGGGTAGCGTACGCGTAAAAGGGGGATTTTTAACGGCATTTAAGGACTTTCGACGGAACGGGTGAGGATTATAAGACGTGTCCCGGAGCGTGGGAGGACCTGACTGTAAGTGAGATGTCAGTGTATTACCGCAAAGATACGGGGTCACGTTACGTCAAACCACGGTGACGATGACAGCGAAGCCGGGTGAGCTTGACACCGGGGGTACCGCTAAGTTATGTGGACCACCGCCGCTGGTGGAGACATTAACCTTCGTTCGGCCCCTGACAGGTGCATGCCTCCACGTTCCCTGCACGGCCCCGTTCGTTCGAAATGTCGCTTGTACCAATTCACCTTTCACAATTTGATAATTGGACATGATCATTTAAAATATTCAGCCAAAGTCACGTCTCGGTCCAGTTTTAAGGTCACTCTCTCTACTGCCTCTATCTCAGGACGATCCTGTGCGCTCATTATTTTTAATAATCTTTATAGGTTGCGCTGCTTAACTCCCCTAGTGCCATGCCATTTTTAAAATTCTAATGGATGTTTCTAAGATAATTTTAAATTATAATTACTTAAAAGTAATAAATATTGTCGCTGTTTAAAGATGACTTAATGCCGAAACGAATTTTGCAAGGTTATAAATCTTAAAAAATGTCGGCAACTTGTCAGAAAAGACAGGAAGAACCATTACCGACAGAATTCATTCGATATGATAGTGAGAAATATTTTTGGTGAAGAATTTTATGATTTTGCTGGCTCTAGTCCCATTACTGGGTTGCTTCTAAAAGAATATCAAGCTGTCAACAGTCAGGGGAGAGACAGAGGGGCGATTTTTCCAAGGAAATGACATTATACGCTAGACTAACAAAATTCCTTGTATCTGATCCTTCAAGCAGGTTGAATCACATCTTCTGTGACCGTTATTTTTCTGCTCGAGCATTTTTTAACCATTACTTAATTAGCGATGACTGTCTAGGATGACAGAGTCGGTCTTTCTGATATAAGAAACGAGCGACAGGTTGCTGATGAATAGATGAATCCGACAGGTGCTCCGACTTCAGCGAAATGTTTGTTGAATTGATTTTTCAAATTCCTATTTAGACATCGACAGAGAAAAGAACTTTCACTTATATTAATTACATTTTTCAATGTAGATAAATTATTTGACGAAATATAACTGTCGAAACCGAAAATATATCTTATATAAATATAAACGCAAAATAAATTTTTATTGAATTCTGTTTGATAAAATTTATATATTAAAGTTTTAAATTTGCAGATTTTTAATAGCACTATTTTATTTCATTGAGTTTCATTCATTTTGATTAGATTTTTTCAGAGATATAATTTAATACGCAACATTCCTTAGCATTCCACTTGGAATTTTTTTCCCCTTGAAGCCAAATACCCCAATTTTAATTTGTCTTTTTTTTCAAAGAATTAGAATTTTGAAGAGAAGTTTCCTCTAATTTTTATTTTCTAAATTTTATTTACTGATCTTTCATCACTTAAAAGATTTGATAAATTTATCTACTCTTTTTAATTTTTAAAAACTTCAATATTTTTTTTTATTTTTCTCTTCAATTATTAATTATTATTCTTTCATGAATTAGCAATTATTTTAGAAATCATTACTTTATAATAGAATAATTGTTCACTAAAATAAGACATATTTTTCACTAAATTTACCTTATATATTTCTGAATTTTCTTTTATTTTTTATTTTAAAATTTATAATAAATATTTTCTACATTTATTAAAACGTGAATTTTTCAGTTCTTTCGCCTCTAACACGATATAAACGTAAATACGAGTATATATATTTAATTTTTAGCATAATTATGTTTTACGAAAAACAATGATCATCAGCGAATAAGCATATTGATCCCGATTTTCTCGAAGAAAAAAAAATAACATGTATATAGAATATTTCGAGATGCAGCACTAAAATCATTTCAGAGCTATTAAGAAATTTAATTACCTCACAAAACAGGAGCTTGTATTTTAAATGAAGTCAGGAGAGAGTATTGATAAAAAAAGGATTTCCACTATTTTTTTTAATTAATACTTAAACAGAGAACATTCATTACTTAAGTTAAATTTAATACGATATCCGTTACGTGAACGAAATATATATTTTTCGCTATATATAAGTTATAGTCTGTACTAGTCTCGACCGAACTATTACACAAATTATACGTAAGAATAAATCATATGTAAAATAATCTTGTGGGAAAGGCGAGTAGAAAGATCTGTGCCAATTATGATAATTACTTTAGTCTACTAACACATAATTTAGATATAGTAAGTGGCGAAATAAAAACAAACTCACCGAAAAAAAATTCACCGGATTACTACAAACAGTAAATATAAAAATAAACAATTTAAAATTATCACTATACGACTTAAATATAATTTGATATTATCGGATGCGTTATAGTTAGGAGTTACTTTTCAGTGTAAATAGTATTCTTACACGAATATAAATAGAAAATATTTAGTATCGAATATGTTAGTTTATAGTAAAATTTGATATAATCAATTTAAAGAACCGGAAGATACGTAATACTTTGGAAACTAGGAAACTAGCGATCACGAAAGAAATATGTAATAATTATACAGGAAATGGGGAATGTTTGGTCTAATGGGACTAGTAACAAATAAAATGATCTTTGACTCTAGGCATTTAGATTGACTTTAAAAAAAAAGTGACTAATAAATAAGGGAAATTAGAAAGTTGTGAGTTAGTAGAAAATACAAATTCGCATTTTACTATTTATTTTAATGTTTACGTTCTGTTTATTAATATTATCGGAATTTTAATTTAATTGGTCTTATTTAATAATTGTGTAAAACTTTTGTACGTGCATTTATTCCAAACAAAATAAACAATTTATTTTTTATTTAAAAAAAAATTATAAAATTTTATAACGAAACGAAGAAACGTAAAGTGATAAATAAGCTTCACTGCATATTTAAGAAGTGTGTGACAGAGAAGTTCGCCATTTTATTAGAAGTGAACAAATATGCATTATATCAAATTTAAAATATGTAGAATAAAATACAGTGAAATCAGTTATATTTTTACACTTCGGTTTAGACTAAAAAAATCTAGCTAGTGGATTGATTAAATTTGCTAAATTTGCATTTGATGAGACTTAAATAATGTAGGGAATAATGGTAAAATAACAAGTTATATTATCGACATTATCCATAATCACGAGTTTGTTTTCCTGTTAATATGACGCTTTCTAATGTTCGTTTTAACAGCAATGAGTAATGCATATCGATTACTTTTAATTTATTTATGTCACTATTTTTTTTTTTTTAATTATTTGAGCAAAATATATATATATTCAGTTGCATTTCAAGATGCATATATTTTGTAATATTTTATAACAAATTATTTTTAATTTTCGAAATCCCCAAAATTTTATTCTGTAAACATTTTATGTTTACAACTTTCGTCGAATTGTTTTTATTTACGTGCATGACCTGGAACCCGGAGGAGTCAAAGGGCATTTTTTTTATTGCAATTCGATTTGCTACCCTACATTTCCTGTACAATATTTCTTGTGTGCTTTCTCGTTTGTAATAAATTATAGGATTAAAACAATTAAGAAGAAAAATAAATATTCGAATAAGCCCGTGCTAATGGATAAAATTGAATTATTGTCTTAATTTTATTTGTTATTAATTTGGTTAAACTACTGCTACGTGATTTTTCTATTGTATCCATTTTTTTACACACTAGAATTCTTCAGTAAAATTTTTAAAAAAATTGTTATAAAGAGCGAAGAAAAATAATTAAATGCAAAACTGCATAAATACAAACAAGTAAAACGGATCGTTTTGCAAGAAACTGCGTGAGGCAAGTCGAAATTTGTCAGAGGATCAGAGGAACCGAAATTTTATCTGTTGAAATTTCTCTTTATTAGTAGTTTGATATAAGTTGCGAGATAACGAAGAGTGTTTGCTTTTAGATAGCGTATCTGCGATGAAGTATGTGCATTGCCGCGCTTTTTAATGTTTGAATGGTTTTTACTTCTTTCAAACCGATTTGTAAGATTGATTTATCGATTAATTTTTTACTCTTCAAGCGTTACACTAATACACTTTTGTTGCTTTAATAATTTCTAACTAAATTTATTAATATTCACGCTTCACAAATGCAGAACTGCAATAAAAAAAAGAAAAAATCAGTTATTTATTGCTTTTCGCTGATAAGAGAAATAAGGAAGTGCAGATTGAAAAAATTAAATAAGACTATTCAATTTTTACTTAATTTAAATTAAAAATCAGTTATTGCTCTTACCTCATAACAATCTTTATTTTATTCGATTCAATTCTGATGATAATTTTGCTAACAATTTTATACAATAATGCATAATTTGAAAGCAACAATTAGTAAGTGATTGAGTTTGAGTCCGTGTATCGTGCCAGACCTTATTCTCCTGGATAAACTGCTCTCTCTCTAAATGATGGGGCACCAGTGGGTGGTGAAATCGTGATAGAAAATCATTTGTGTTTCCTATCCACTCTCCTATAAGCTAATAACGTCTCGACCAACGGTCTCTAATAGAAAGAATGAGGGGAAAAAAATTCCTGCTTCGCTTCTGCAAGATTTTAAAACATGATGCGAACTTCTTCAGTTATTAAACGATATTGATTATAGGTTAATAATCGTCTTTTATGATTTTATAATGTTTGCTACGATAAAGGTGGTATTTTATGTTCTTGTTTATGTTTAACAGTGATAAAAATTGGTCCAAATTTATAGAGTATTGTCTATCCTTTAATCTGCCAGCAGTTCCGCATTCATTACATTGAGAGAAACATTATATGTTGCAAGTTGCTTGTTCACCCGCATTCTTCTAAATTCATTAAAGGGGATACACGTACAGTGCTTCCTGTGTCTAAATAATTTGGGTGACTGCGTTCGATTTCTCCCCTTCATGCATTTTTCAAAATGTTTTCGACCAAAAAATATTTAAAACACAGCTTTCTTCAGAATATTGTCGAAAGTCGAGTTAGATGATAAGTTATTTGTAACTGATTAGACAGATTCGCATTTAAAAGAGAAATTTTTAAGAGTTATGTGACACGGTTTCCATGAAGAAATTGCTCCCAATCTTCCCGAAGCAGGGAAAGCAAACGTAAAAATTCACTTGAAAATAACACCGAATATCATAAAATTCACAAAAAATTCCCATAAATTATTTTTACAGTAGATAGAGTCACGAATTATCTCATTCATCCCAGAAAACTGTGATAAACAAGATCGAAAATAGGCGACAACAAGAGTAACTGATGCAGTCAATTAAAGTATAGTTCTGGAAATTGTTTCTGCGACAATCATAACGTCGTAGAGGCGATAAGAACGTTGTTCCTATCGGTATAGTGGACAGACCACCACTAAGAGGACATCTGCTTTCTAAAAGGCATCGCTGTGACTTGTTGATAACGATAATCAGATAATGTTAATGACGTGCCGAAACCGGCATTTAACTTCTGGAAATACAACACGTTCATCAACACAAACTGTTTTATTTAACGCCCAGACTTCTTTTAGAAGTAGTTTAAACAAATTGCAGAATTACCCACTAGAGATTTGTATTACTAATGCCAGATGTGACATATTTATTAGTGATTTAGAGTGAATGGCCACCCACTTTGCAATCCTTTGTAGAAGACCATCGGAACGATAAAAGCTTGCAGTCTTTCACAAATTATCTTTATTGCTTGTGTTATTCCGAGAATCCTTTCGGAATACGAAGAATCTGAACTCTAAAGTCGAAAATCGCTCGAGCAGCAATTTTTGTTTTACCATATAATCCATAGATCTCTATTTCCTATAGTGCTGATTTGTTAATTTATTCGATGCTAATCTTTCGTAACAGCCGACAGACTTCGTTTTGTACTGAAACCTTTACTCTTTGAATTGCAGTAAAAGTAAATTATCCCAATCCAGTTTAAATGATCCGCATCTCTAACATTGATTCTTTCTTCTTTGACCTATTGATACTTTTGTGGATCGAGCAATCTCCTCTTGTTTTGTTCAGTTGATTATTTTTCTATAGAGTTATAAGTTTAGTACGATTTTTTTAAATATTGTATTCATTTATGAGAATTCCAACTGCATAGATTTTCAATATTTTATGTGATGCAGGATCACTTTCAGGACAGTAAATATGTCTTATAACCTAATAAATATTATCGATAAAAAAGATAGATCAAATGAAATGGATACTTGGGATAAAAGTGCATTTAGAACGATTCCTTTTAATAAATACGAATTAAGCGATCCCGTTAAATTCCTATTTCAGCTGAGAGCACGAACTGTGCTTTTTTTCTTTATATTTTGCTCCACTTCATATTCACCTCAGTGTCGAGACCTTCGACTTCTTTCTGACATTTGATATTCCCTAGTCTAGCAGTCGCTTTTGCTAGACATTTAAGTGGCTACACTTAACCTGGCACTTGAGAGAAAAAATAAGAGAGATTTTTCTGAAAAATATATCTACACTTCTTCGTACATTACCTACCACAGATAGAATTTTATATCTAAATTATTATTATTGAATTTTGTATGGTTAAAATCGTTTTTGGCTTATTATTATTATTTTTATCATCATTTAATATCAGTTATTTTGATCTCTTAAACACTCTTCGGATTTCAAAAGCGAAGATTCAGAACTGGGAAGAGAAGGGGATAGGAAGCACGAACGGAACGCGAGCAGAAGGATGATCAAAATTCCAAGCAGTTGTTTGATCCGCAACATTCCTAAACAAACCGAGAGTGGCTATCTACTTGAAGTAATGCGATCCCGAGTTGAGCACATTTTCTGCCACTTCGCTCTACTTGCCACACAGACCCTTCTTACATAAACAAATAAACTCACCGTCCTCGCTTGCAAACGACCGCTTTAGATAAGGACGGAGGTGCAAGATCATCCGCAGCTCTCTCTGTCAAATTTAGTAAGTTTGTTTAAAGTAATAAAAGTGATTATTAACGATAAGGAAGAAGCGTGCTTTAAAATGTTAAAAATACACATTCGAAAGTTGAAAAATTTTTTATATACAGATCTATACAACTTTTCACTTTCTAAAACCAACACCATTCATCAATTTCTCCAATATATTCGAATTTTTTAAAATAATAATAAATAAATTTTAATAAGCTCCATATATAATTTTTATATAGAAATAGTTTTTTATACTTTACTTCAAGTAAAAGAAAAAAATTAATTGAATTATTGTCATCTCTTTTGTCAAACTTAAGTTTCTGTCAATCGGGATATCCTATATTAAATGAACGACATTCTAATCTAATTTTAAATATATTTTTATGTTTTAAACCTTTTGGAAATTTAATTTATACAAATTTGATCATTTGTTCATAGTTATAAAATTACGTTTAAAATATATATAGAGAGAAAACTTTAAACATGATAATAATATTATTATTATTAATAATAAAACTTATATCAGTAAGTTGAAGAGTTGATAAAAAAAAAAAATAGAATTCGGTAAAACTTCTAAAAACAAACCATGCATTTGACGAGAGAGATAAAAATTCCAAACACATTCGTGCTTAAAATTTGCGAAACACCTAGACTAGTCGGATTGATAAAAATAAACTGCAAAAATGACAAGAGAAACCTTGAAAAAAAAAACCGCCAACTTGTATTAAAATAAACCAAGTTCAATGCTATCTTTACACAAGGAAAACAATGCAACCTTCCACTTACAAGAGGCAAGTGGTACTCAATAAAAGGAATGAAATATGATTATCTGAGGTCTTTACTCACCATCTGTGTTTTGCTTCTCTCCACCAACATCCACCCTCGCGTAGCCCAATCACGTGATCGAAACTAACTGTTGCTATCGCGTCTACAAAAGTCGGCACAATTGACACGGTAAATGACGTAAGACGTATATAATATAGTCGACTGTAAATCCTTCGTCTAAGTGTCCTGACATAAACTCTAACATGGTAATTATCATTTACGCCTTTTTACAAAACTGATTATCATCATCATTAACAAAACATTTAATTTAAAGCGATTAAAATGTATTTCGACTGATTAAACAACTTCCATCTTTGTCGGGTCGTAAAGAAGAAAGGAGAAAAAACCAGTTCAAATATTATTCGAATTATCCCGTTTTATTATAACGTTACTAGATTAAGATGCTTTAACGTGTTAATGTTTCTTGGAAACTCATTTTAGGAGTTAATTTGTCTTGTGGAGGATAATTACAGAATTTATGAAATTGCCTCAAATAAATGGGACAAACGTCGCTAGTTTAATCTCTGACATCACGCACTTCTTACCAAGTTTTGACTTCGGCTGGAAATTGTTTATGAGTTTTAAACGATAAGATATTAACCGTCAGAAATATTAAGAAGTGATGTATTAAAAAAAACACGAACTTTTAATTCTGTTTTTGTACATTTAAATAATTTAATTTTCATCATAGAGAAGCGAAATAAAAACTCGATTCACATGTTTTTTGATAAATGAAATGTAGCTTTCACTTTCTGGATGAATCACGAATCTATTGCTGATATTTCTTTTGAATTTTCGAACGGTGAGATACGTGACTCATTCACACATCATTAAATTCATCCTCAAAGGAAGACCTCATCTACCATTATATTATTTATGGTTATTTGTATCTTTTCAGATATTTATTACCAATTTTCTAATGGATGATCATTCTAGCGATACTTTATATTACTGCATTCATAATGTTTTTATTGATTTTCGGCAATGCGCTGTTGATACTCGATTAATCCCTAGGATAAAAAATAATCATCAATAATTCAATTCCCTTTTCTCTGTGTGTGGATAATAAAATCCATGAGAGCCGCCATATTGCAAAATTTAATTTAATTGAATATTACTTTAAATTTTCTTTAATACGAAAAAAATACAAATTAAATATTTAAACATGGGTTTCGGGTTATAATGCACGTTTAATGAGATATTACAGTGTAGATTTTTATATTGCTCTTGGTCTGCCGATGTATTCAAAGTAATGGCAGTTTTTTATAAAGGAAACTTTGTGACTAATTATTTAACCTTGAAGGTGTTTAGATGTGAAAGACTTTATAGAAGCTGAAAGGTAGGACAAGAGGCCTTCTGACCTAGAAGCCGCTGCAACGAATTCCAATTCTTTCAACTGATAACCGGGCAAAGTAAATATTTGACTTGGAAAATATCTCCAAAACTCACTCGTAAAATTTGATAAATAAAAGCCAGTTAAGCGCAGAATGCATCTTTATGTTTTGGTGTCACAGTTTTTTTACTTCTACTTCTAAAATATGCCGAAATGACCCGAAAGTTAATTTTACAAAATATATATTTTTTATAATTAAGTTTGACTGAAGTTTTGTTTACGCTTTCAAAATATTTTTATTTTACATTAATCAATTATTATGTTTATGCTTAAATATTTCAGACATATAAAAAAAGTATCATATTTTAAAAATAATTACGATAAACAAACCATGAAAAATATTTATAAAAAAAAAAAAAAAAAAATTCATTCAGAATTACGTTTAGACGTAGTTGTAAAAAAAAAAAAAAAAAAAAGAGTGAAAATATAGCATGCTGCCATCTGTTAAGAAAAAATTGTACTACTAACAGAAATTTATTTTAATTAATGAGGAAAATAATAATAAATAAAATTAACTCCTAAATAAATATTTCACTTTAATATTTTATTTCTATCATATTTATAGGGAACATTGTTTAACTTCACTTTTATGATTAAAACAATAGATAAAAAACATTATATGCAAAATATTATAGTACAAATAATAATTATTATCATCATCATCCTCATTATTATAATTGCTTCTTTTGAAAAGTTTAAAAGTTTAAGTGAATAAAAAAAATTTATTTTTGTTTGCAACCTGTCAAACAAATCGGTGTCGTAAATCTGAAACTAAATATAATTTTAGATTTATGCAATAGATGGCGAAACTATCGTCAGAATTTCTAACAAAACCCATTTTATTTTAAAGTAATAAATAATAAACAAATAATGTTTTTTGTATTACTGCTTTAGATTTTTTTACAATTCGTCTTTTTCTTCTTGAAGTTCCCGATCCAAAAGATATTCACCCATACCTCCAACCATGGCCATTAAAATAGATTTGTAGCGGGTAAATTTGTCGATAGAATGTACTTGCTCTTCCAAATATTGTTCCTCAAGAAAATGAGTCAACTGTAATAAGAAAAAAATGCTACTTATTTTTTTGTAAAAAAATATCATACAAATAATTATTTCATCCGTATATACAAGAATAAATCGTTATAAGATGGCGTCAGAATGAATAAGACGTTCATTATATGTTAAAAAAATTATAAAAATTTTTTAAATTTAAAATATAATAGTAAAATTACGTGAGCATCTTTGCATTTCTTTTCTGCTGTGCTATGAAGAGCGTGTAATTTGTCATTCAACTCCATTTCCAAAGCTATGGCATCTTCTAAAGCAAAGCGGGCATTAGACCATACAGATTGTTTCGGCATCTGCAGAAATAAATTTTAAATCACATATTTTAATATTTAAGTAGATAGATAGTTTTATATATAAGGCATATAATATATTGCTCACATAGTTACGACATAAAGCATACATAGCAATACAAGTATATAAGATTTAACTTTAAATATTAGGATTTTTTCTTGATAAACTTTTACTTGGAATAAATTTTTAACACAAATAAATATAAAAAAATTTACTTACAGTGACATTAAGAACTTCCATTCCTGATCCTCTTTTGTTCAAATAGGAAATGAATTTTTCGGCATGTTCTTTTTCTTCCCAGGAACTCTTTTTGAAAAGTTTAGCAAATCCTTTTCTTGCTACGGAATTCCTATCGAAATAACCCGCCTAAATAGTGGAATTAATTATAAAATTCTTTAAAAAGGAACAAAGAAAAAATAGCAGTTAATATGTTTAAATTAGATATAATGATTTAAAGATTATATTCAGTGATACAATTGTAGGAATGGGTAACTAATGATAACAAATCTCATTGATAAATTAATAGAAATATTTACTTTTAGAACAACTTAATTAGTAACATGATAGGGCAATAATGTTTCTTTATTATGCTAATAAACAGACACACATTACAACACATAAAATTAAATTATATTAGAAAATCGCTCTTTATTAAAACAAGAGACTATTTAAAAGCATAGAACTATATTCTTATGAAAATATATGAATCGATAACGGAATTTCATTATTGTAAAAATTAGATTTTTGATATTTAAACTATATTAGAAAATCGCTCTTTATTAAAACAAGAGACTATTTAAAAGCAAAGAACTATATTCTTATAAAAATATATGAATCGATAACGGAATTTCATTATTGTAAAAATTAGATTTTTGATATTTAACGAATTCATGAAAATATGAAGATTAATGCTATTCAATTAATATATCGAAAACTATTAAAACCATTTACAGATATCTAATTCAATTAAAATGATTTCTATTCTTTCAACTATGCGAAAATTACGAAGATGCTAGCTAATGCCTCAAGAAAAATAAGCTTTTCTTACGATCCATATTTCTATTAGTGCACGCATCTACTGTATTTGCTCCATGCTTCTATTAATGCACGCAGCAAATATTTCATTGCTTTCGTTTAGAAATACTTTTTGCATGGCATTGAGAATTATCATTTTGTTTCAGAAATAAATCGGAATACTGTTCCGCTAATAAAAACAGATTTATATACTATTTCCCTTAACTATTATTATTAGTTTTATTTTTAAAGAATTTCAATTATAGCAAATATTCTTAAAATATATATATATTTATTTATTATCAGAAGCCTGAAATTATATATGAGGCATTTCACAAGTTATATCCATATTTTTATCTTACTATTTTATTATAATTGAAATAACGTTATAGAGAATAGAAATTATTAATGATAAAATTTCTCTATTAATATTGATGCGAATAGGAATATAAAATAAATTTTGTTGTAATCCATTCAAGAAATAAATTACAGTTTTAAATATAAAATTTAGGCTGACCATATGCATGTAGACAAGGCTTGCTCGCATTTCTTCATTGATCTGCGCTTGAATATTCTCTTTACACGACTCATGAAGTGTGTAACAATCTGTACATGGACCTTTCAGAAAATTCTCTAAAACACACACATAATATATTAAAGTGATGATATCCCTTCTGAACTTACTGTAAGTCAAACATTAATCCTTACCTTTACACCAAGAAAAATACTGATTTAGACACAGTATACAAAACACTAAAATTATTTTGTACAACTTCATATTCCACCAGGAGAAAAAGAACCAAAAGGAAATTTTGACTGATGACAAAAATCAATATGATGGTACAAAGTGCTTTGCAGTGTTTATGTGAACTAATTTGGTTTAAATTGATAACAAAATGTTTACATTAGTCAGCAGATAGGTGTACTAAAGATATTTCAGATACTATTTTGTAACTTTATTCTTAAAGTGAGATATACGTTTCTAGATTTCAATTTTATATATTTATTCTTATAATCAAATCGATCTTTTGACATTTACCTTTAACTTTAGACCTTTTCTCGTAGACCTTTTCCATAAAATTTTACAAATTTCAGGTTACAATAACGTCTTTAATTCTATAATTATTGACTAAAGTTTAAAAGTTAAAATATGAAATTTCAGCAAAATTTTCTTCATTACATAAGCAATATTACATAAAATATTAATCTTTATAAATTATAATATTCGGATAAATTTGATTCAGATAAAATTCTTTCTTGCAAAATTATAATTATTCTATGAAATCGCACATAATGTTGTAATCTACTGAAATCATGTATCAGTTCTATTCACAAGAAATTTTTTCATATTTATTAATCCTTGTGGGATAATAAAAACAAAATCAGATCAGAGTACATCTTTAATTTATAAACACTTATTGGTGTTGACTTTATGCATTTTTTGTTGTTGTTTGGTTTATAATAATTTAAAAAATTTTTATTAAAAGATGGTTATGAATTTAATATTCCACACATAAAGCCATTATATGTTAAAAATTTTTTCTAGGACAAAAAACGCATTATTTGGATTTACATTAATTGCAATGGGAGGACAAAAAATGTATTATTTGGATTTACATTAATTGCAATGGGAAATGGACAAAAAACGTATTATTTGGATTTACATTAATTGCAATGGGAAAAATTTTTGTAGGATAAAAAAAACGTATTATTTGGATTTACATTAATTGCAATGGGAAAAATTTCTAGGACAAAAAAACGTATTATTTGGATTTACATTAATTGCAATGGGAAAAATTGGGAAAAAACGTATTATTTGGATTTACATTAATTGCAATGGGAAAAATTGACTCGGATTCACACAAAGCCATAACATGTTAAAATTTTCCTAGGACAAAAACGTATAAGCCATAACATGTTAAAAATTTTTTTCTAGGATAAAAAACGTATTTATAAAGCCATAACATGTTAAAAATTTTTTCTAGGACAAAAACGTATTTGGGGATTTACATTAATTGCAATTGGGAAAAATTATTCAAAACGTATTATTTAGATTTACATTAATTGCAATAGGAAAAATTGATTCGGATTGAACTTTCGGATGACGGCAGGGTCAAGGAACAGATTGTGTTCGTGAACCAAGGTATCACTGTATAAGTCAAGGAACGGATTGTGTTCGTGAACCGAGGTATCACCGTATTTATATTAGAGTTTAAGCAGTTTTTGAGATTAGTAAAATAGTTATCAAGGAACGGATTGTGTATCGTGAACCGAGGTATCACTGTATAGATCGGAGAGGAACGGATTGTGTTCGTGAACCGAGGTACCACTGTATATATTTTATTTAGATATGTTCGTGAACCGAGGTATCACTGTAGTTTTGATTATCGATGGATTCGGATTACGAACTTTTCGGATCACGAACAGGGTCAAGGAGATTGTGGTAAACCGAGGTATCACTGTATATCCTATGTGCAATATAGTGGCTTAACTAAAACCTAATTTATTATCAACAGCTGCCACTTCAGTCAATAGATTTACCTTATAAGTCATGGAATCAGTATGTAAGTATGGATCCACATATGTATGATATACATATATTGGGACTGTCTATATCAGGGATGCCCAACCTTTTGGCTTCCTTGGGCCACATTTGAAGAAAAAAATTGTCTTAGGCCACACACAAAATATACTAATTCTAATGATAGTTGTTAATCAAAAAAGTTAATAACTAATGTATAGTCTTTTTCAATGAGCATTAGCAGAAAAATTTAATGTGGGGGAAAACATAGATCCACAAAATATTGTCTCAAAAAAATATTCTGACTAAATGAAAAAACAACGGAAATCACAATCTTAAGCAAATGACACCCTGCAAGAAACGTCTTGAAGAATTAAAAAGCTGGCATCAACAATAGAAAATAATGAAAAATTGTTGTCTGAATTAAACAATATCGAACACTGCTTTGCTGTAGAAAGTATAAAAAATAAAAGTGGGATGCGATAAAGCACTGTTGATAGCTTTTTTCCATACTAATTAAATATGTTGTATTTTTGAACAAATTATAAACTATATTATATATTGTAACAAAAACATACATTTTGTTTTTATTAAAGTATAATCATTTTGTTTCATTTAAAAATGATGTATTATAATTAATCAGTATAAGCCAACCACCTGTATAAACAACCAGTTTTGATTGGAACGGGTGGTGGTCATCTTATGCAGGTTCTACTGTATGATTATTATTACATATATATATAATATTTATAGATTACATTAAATTATTCTACATTAATTCTACATTAAAATCTATATATATATAGATTTAAAACAATTATAATTTTGATAAAAAATAATTAAAAATCTGCTCCCTTATTTACAAAAATTTTAAAATTATAAATTATTTCAGCCAAGAATTTTCTTATCAGAAGCTAAAAGATAAATGTAAAAATGAATCAGGATGTTATATTTTAAGAGAAAGCACTACTTTATATAATGAATATAGACTGGATGTTAATGAATCTGATGGACTTATTCAAACATATTACATTTTGCATTCTGAAAATGGTGATTATTACATAAAGGATAAAGAAGAAACATTTTCTTCTATACCTCAGCTTATAGCACATTATTCTAAAGGAAACAGTAATCCAAACCTTAAAAGATGTATTCCACCATCAGAATATGGTAAATTGAATTATTTTTAATTTATATTTATTTTTATTTATTTTACTAAAAATCTGATTTCATCATTAAAAATTTTAGAAAAGACATGTTTATTATTATGTCAGCCTGCAAATAAAGATACACAGGCTCTCAAAAGTCGTGGAGAATGTAATTGTGCAGCCCAGTGCATTCCACATGATAGTATTATATTTTCTAAAAAAGCAAATGATGAATTTCATGGTTATCAAACTATAGTTAAACGCTGTTATTTAAGACGTGGTAAAGACAGTTTTAAAGAAGTGGCTGTGAAGCAGTTAAAACATCATTTGAATCAAACATATGCAATGGTAAGCTTTATAATATAATGTTTGTGCTATAATTCATTGATTGTTTATAAAATTTCATTGTAGCATTGTATAAGTATAATAGGTGTTTTGATAGATTATAACTATGTTTGTTTTTTACATCGTAGTAGTCATTTTCTTCTATATATCAATACTATAATAGCCTGATTATGAGAAATGTCCATTTTTTAATTTGATTTAAAAAAAATTTGTAATAAATTTATAATATCTGTAAAATTATAATCATATAATAGTGAAAAAATTTTATTTATGAATTTATAAAATACACTTTAAAGCAGAGATATGCAAGCTGTTTCGACTACATTTGAATTTTTCAGATCTTAGTTTGATATGAAAACTATTGATTTTATAAGAAAACAATAGCTTATTATTTATTTTTTTAGGAGTTCCAGTTATGCTATTTAGCATACTTCATTATATTGGCTAATTCCATTGTGTGATGGATTTTTGACTAAACTGTCACCATATAATATCCTTATGTTAATAGAGAAATTACCAAAAAGATATTTGTAATTAAATTCTTAATAAAAATAAAAGATATTAATATGTATGCTAATTGTAGGAAGCATGAGACAATAAAATACACTATAATATGTATATAATGAAAATTAGTGTGTAATGAACAATCCTAATGATATATAATCATATATGAGTATGGTTTTCATACTCTATTTGGATAAAGTATATTTTAATTTCTTTCAATTTATGCAATATTTTACAGATGTTTAATTATTATTTGTTTTATTTTATGTGGTAATACAAGATTATATCCAGTTATGATTATTTTTAATTTATCCAATTATGATTTATTTTTAGCTTTATTAAATTGTTTTCTAAATTGGCTTTATTAAATTGTTTTCTGAATTTTTCTCAAACTTAATTTTATTTAAATTTTGACTAATAACTGAAATATATTATGACTCCTGGATTAAAATATAGTAAAATTAATATGCAATAAAGATTGTTTGGAAGAATTGTATAAAAAAATTATTTTTCTTTAAAAAATGTCAACTGATTAAAATTTAATTAAAAATTTCATTAAAACTAGTTCATCTTAACACCTCTATTTTCTATTATCCAAACATCATTTTAACACAAAGACAGAAAATTATATTAAAGAAATGAGAATAATTTTTGTAGCATTTATTTATATACAGAAAATACTAATTTATATAAATCCATACTAGTCATGGATACAATGTTATGCTGATTATCATAAAACTGGTAATGTTAAGAAAATCATATCATTGATTTACAATAGTATAAATATCTATTTACTTAAAAGAGAGAGAGAAAGAGTAATTATGACAACAGCTTGCCTAGCATCACCAGCAAGGAATCAGACAGCTGATGAAAGCTTAATCTGCATGACTACTTTATCTGGTTTATGCTGCTGCAGAAAAGGAAGAAGTCTGAAATGGCCTAGTGTGGTCTCAAGAGGCAGCCAAAGGCTTCAAGTGGCAGGTAGCTAGCTGGCACTGGTCTTGTTATTGCTGCTCTCTCCAAATAAAGACAATGTAACTATGTTTATGCAGGTGCCTTGTAAGGACTGTAAAATGGTTTGTGTTAAAAAAAGATTAGAAGAAAAATTGGAAGGTTTACCTTGTGTCAGAGATGGTGGTGAGCCGATGGGTGGAGAGGGGTGCACCATCTTGGATTTTTTGGTGTTAAACTCAACGTCGGATTTCTTGTTGAAGAATATTAATATTGTGTTACAAAGATTTCTCTTGTTAATTAATTGGTATTTTTTGTGGTTTATAAAGAAGAAAAGAGACTGGTTTAAGTTTGAAGAACTTTATTTCAAGAATTAGATTAATTCCTTTATTATGCAAATACGAGATAGTACAAGTAGAGTGCACAGATGGTTCATAGTAGTTCTTCTGAAAAGCTGTTGTGTGTGTCCCGTGTGTTGTGGTGATTATCGTTTATGTACTGTGTGGTGAACTGTCATGTATGGTGGACCAGGTTGGTCAACGTTATCATAAAATTGTTGTTTAGTGATAGTATTAACTGTCTTATATAAGTATTATTATTTGAGAAGGATTACTGTATATGTTATTTTTTAACAAATTAGTAAGTTGTTTTGAGTTAGTTAGTTTTTTAATAAAATTTAGTCAGTTTTGCTTACCATGGAACATGTGTTGTTATTATTACAATGGCTGTCTGATGTGGAGGTTAGGATTGAGAGTCGCATTACAACAGAACGTCGACAACTGGGTGATGTGGGGGCAAGGGTCCCGAGCCTTAGAGAACCTAGTCCTCATAGCCTAATCTTGAGTTTATTCTGGAGTTTATGCCTTTGATCTCAGCAGAGATGCTTGGCATAATGAGCTTTAAAACTGCTGATTCGAAACTGTGAAATATTGTGACTATGACATAGAACTAACGATTGGATGTACAACTCAAAATGATGGATCATTTAGCTCATGGGTCAATGAAGGATGCAGCCAGCTGCAAGACTTGATGTAAATTGCAAGATACATTGAGCACAGATTCATAAAATGCACATTGTGGCCTTGGGTCTTTCCCATAGCCTTTCCTGTGTGAGAATCAAATACATGCAAAGAGATACTCTGCATATCTGATTAGATATGTCATAGTGAAAGCTTTATCCTCCAAAGCTAGGGATATCTGGTTTTTGTAAATAGAGTGAGTGTTGGTCTGCTGCCCTTTAAAACATATCTATAAAAAAAAATTTGTAATACATTCTACTCTGTTCTTATAAATTTTCAAATTCAAAGCATAACTGGTAGAATGATCATTTTTCTTATTTTATTAAAAATAAATAATTAAACTTTAGCAAACATAAAACTTATTCTATAAGTTATTTGGAATAAGTTTTAACTATACTAGTATAAATTAAAATATTTATGTTAATAAAATAAGAAAAGAGATTATTCTATCAGTTAGTGCTTTAATTTGAAAATTTATCTATTTACTTATTTTGAATCTGCTGTAAAAGAATTTTTACAGTTTGAGTTGTATTGTTTAAAAATTCTTGTTGGATTTCTAAATTGAGATCCACCTGAATGACCTATTATAAAAAAAATCTTAATATAGGAACTTCCCAAAGTAATTGTTATGTAGTTCAAGGACATCACTTTCTATCTTTGTTTATAAATATAGATACAAGTTCAGTCTTTTTAGGCAGAAATGTTTAATAAATCCTTGCATACAAATTGATTGGAGCACTTTAATAATTGCTGATGAGGGCTTACTAAAGCCAAAAATACTCCAGTTAATTTCTATGCAAGAATTTATTAAACATTTCTACCCTAAAAGACTGAGTTTGTATCTATATTTATAAACAAAGTATTTATAATCGTTAGATATTTACTACACTACACTACACTACAGATAATTATCAGTTTAAAAGTTCTTACTCTATGATTTCCTAGAATTCAAAGATTTTTTCAAATATGAAGCATTAAAAAAATCAAAAATATGAATGTTAGTTGCAATAAATAAATACTAAACATTCGTAAAAAGGCATTTAATCCCTCATACATAGTTATGCAATTACAGTACAATTGATTTTGTAGCAGAAATTCAATTGTCTACTTCAAAATTGGAAAATTCGAAATGGCAGTTGAGAGGTGGAAGCAATGCATTCTCTGGGTTTTATCAACATATCATGTAAATAACTTTTTTCTGGATTGTATCTAAGATAGTAATTCATCGCTTAAAAAAAAAAAGCTTATCTATTTCTGCCAATAATAATGAAGAAAAATTCTTTAACATTAATGTGACACAAATAATTTTTTATTATTATAATTTGCTTGACTTTAAAGCTTTTATTTTCATTTATTTAAATAAATAAATCATTGTTTAATCATATACTATTGATTTTGTTGACGTTTACTTAATTCTATTGTAGTTAATTTGCATTGCTCAGACTCCTAGTTTTAACTTTATATCTATGGGAAATTGATTCTCAGTTGATGAGTTTTTATTTAATAAGCTCGCTTCAGGAATGAGTTAGCTTGTAAAGGTGAGAAGTACCTGTATAGGCAACCCTATTGTTGTTGTTGTTGCCTATTTAGGGTAACTGGCACCCTAAATAAGGCAATAATTTGTTTTCTGCAACAAAGGATAACCCAATGCACAATCAACAAGCATTTAATTTAAAAGATATTACTGATTATAATTTATGGATGTTGTACAAAAATTGAATTCAGAAATTTATTAGTTCAACATCCAGAAATGTTTAAAAATTCATTATATTTTGTTCTCTTTCTAGGAATAAAAATATGTTGTTGCACGATGCTAGATCTCCATGGATATATTTCTCTAAATAATTAATATCATAAGAACAAATTAAATATTTTAATTTGTTCTTATGATATTTTAATTTGTTCTTATGATATTATATTATTATATTATTAATTTATTCTTATTGATATACTAAACATTAAGTACTAAACATTTTTTTTCAAAAGATAAGAGATATGATTCTTCCATGAAGTTAACTATTGTTTTAATAATCCCATTTATAACTTTTTGAAATCTTTAAATATGGATCTGTGTAACTGAACTGTAAATGATTAAACCATATTAAATAGAATTCATAAACATAGAATGAAACCAAGTTTAATAACAAAAATTGTTAATAAATTTAAAATATTTCCAAGTGAAATCCAACTCTTTCTTTATTCTCACACAGTAATTTTTTTAACAATTCTTTTGATTTATAAATAATGAAAAAGATAAGAATCAACAATGATATCAAATCCCTATAAGAATCAACCAAATGCAGCTAGTAGCAAACAAAAAGAAATATCCTTTACAATTAAAGTTAATGCAAAGAAAAAATTTCATATATTGTTTTATTTTCATTTAACTGTAAATTTTTAATCAGACAGAAATTTATAATAATAATATAAATTAATTTATTAGTATTAATTACTTACAAATCATCAACATAAAATAATTTAAGATTTAGCCAACTTAAATACTGGATTTATGTATAAAAGAAACACTAATGCTTGTAGATGATCCTTACAAATTTTATAAATTTGAAATAAATATGAAATAAACGATTAGAAGATTGCATATAAAATTTTAAATTAGAAAGCAAACATATTTACAAGCATTTGAGTGTTTCTTCTATACATAAATCCAGTATTTAATTTGGCTAAATCTTAAATTATTTTAGGCTGATGATTTGTAAGTAATTAATATACAATACAGTAATTCAAATCAAAATCAATTACTAATCTCTTATATAAAACATTTAAATTAATTCTATCTAAAGCTGCTGCCAGATCAAAATATATTACATAAATATCAATTCATTTATCAAAGTTCCTGTATAGCAAATCGGTAAACTCCATAAGCTTTGTAATTGTTGATTTGTTTTTAATAGCATAATGTTAGGATTTGTGAATGGCAAATTTAGAATTAAATTCCATATAACAACAAAGATTTTTCAAAAATGTGAAATATATAATTTGAGATTGTAATCAGTCAATAGGATGATAAATCATTTGAATCCTTATATTTCTTGAGAATGGTAATTATTTTTGTAGGTGACTATCTTACAGATATAAATTCCTAGTTAATTGTAACATTAAATAAAATATCAATACACATTGGAATAATTTGACCTTCGTAATAAATAAATAGTATTTTTTAGTATCACTAGAAAAATTTCTTATTTTTCAAAGCAAATAAAATGTTTTGTTTTTTAAACTCAAATTTATTTGAATGTAAATTGAGCATTAAAAATGATATCAAATTTAAATTGAACATATTTAAGTCTAAAATGGTTATATAGCTAATTAAAAAAAGTCAAAGAAAATTCAGATTCTTTTTGGTTTAATCCAGATGACAAAACATTGATTCTCAATTACAACAGCTTTGGATTATTAGCGAATTTAGCAATAGTATTTTTTGGAAGATTTCTTTTTATCAACTATTAATGACTGTGAGTAAAACTTTTTATACTTAATAAAAAGTTATAAGGCAGAATATATACCATTTTTTCCTCCAGTCATCATAAAAAGTAATTCAGTTTTCTCTTAATTAATATATTAGAAATGAGATCCAAATAAGATTTTTAACTTTCTTTATTCTATATAGAAGCATTCATATTAATATTAATTATATGCTGAATTTTACATAAGTAAAATTTGTCTATATAATTTATTACATAATTATTCTGATAAAATTAAAATTGTATTTTAAATTGATATACAAGGCAGGAGAAATAAATATTATATATGATATGATATAAATGTATAGATTCATTGTATTTACAATAGTTTTTATGAAAACTTTCATATTAATAGTTAACTGTCATTATAAAATTATCAGTAGTAACATTAACTATTGTTACAGTATTATCATTAAGTATAATTGCAATAATATAGTATAAAATTGTGGTATGCATTATACTACAATTTACAAAAAAGATTTTTTAAATATTTTGCAGTTATACTTAATAATATTTTAAAAACATTTTAAATATTAAAATGTTTTATAAAAAGATAAATTTATGTAAATTGGGAAACTCCTTTATTGAGATAGTTATAGGAATTATATTATTAAGCTAAAACTAAGGGATATTTGGAATGAAAAGGTTGAGAATCATTGTTCCAGTGGGTATGTACAATATTTTCATAATTAAATACCTGCATTTATTATTTTTAATTTGTATTTTATTATTACAGTTTTAATATACAATATTTGTTATGAAGTTTTTTTATAGAAATGAAATTAAAAAATTGGGAATAATTTTATAGTTAATATAATATACGTTGCGGGAGTTGGTGCAGCTATTGTGTGTTATAGGAATGAGGTATTCATTGGTGAAAAACTTTTCACTTTGGAAGGATATTGTAACAGCTTTCAAGTGGAGATGGTTGCCATTGATGGAGCGATGGATTGGATTGGAGAATTTGTGGAGAATGGGAATGTGGAACGGAAATTTGGAATTTGTTCTGATAGCAGAGCGGCCTTGGATTCGCTGTGTGGGAATGGTTGAATGATATACAGTTTGCAATTATTCGCAGAATAGTAAAGTTACGAGATGTCTATGGTGTGGATATTTATTTTTCTTGGATTCATGGACATAGTAGTAATATTGGAAATGAATATGCCAATTTTCAGACAAAGAGAGCTTCAGGATTAGGAGGGAGAGTGGATTTTGTAAGGGCGGGTAAAACTTATATAAAAAATTTAGTTAATAATTATACCAATTATTTATGGAATAGGAGGTATGTTACCTCAGATAGAGCTGCTGTGACAAAAATGTTCTTCCCAAATGTTTACTCTAGATTGGATTGTAAACTGTTAAATCCAACTTTTGTGGTTACTCAATTTTTATCTGGACATGGTGCCTTTGGGGAATACTTTATCCGATTTCAGGTGATGGACTCGAATTTGTGTTTTTGTGAGAAAGATGTGGTACAATCGGTGTGTCATGTATTGTTGGAGTGCACAGCTTTCGCAAGGTTAAGACATTGGTTTTGGCGTAGCAAGGATAGAGGATATTGATGAGATTCATTCCTGGTTGATGGATGAAGTGAAGATTAAAATTTTAGTGGACTTTTTGAATAAGATACATACTTAATAAGATACTTTTTGAATAAGAACCATTACAATTACTACGTAATTGTAATGGTTTTTTTTAACCATTACAATTACTACGTAATTGTAAAAAAAAGAAGTTTTTTTTTTTTTAAGAAAATTTTGTTTATGTAATTTTCTCGGGTAATCTTTGGGAACACGAGATCGTTGTAACAATTAAATATATATATAAATAATATAGGTTTAGACATATATTGATTTTTAATTATCACAAATTCATTTCAAAAGATAAATTATACCTTGCTACCACTTTGATAGTTTTTTCAAAATATTACCCAGATAATTTATTTAACTTTATTCTTTTCTTTACTGTATATTTTTTAATACATTTACAGAAATTGAATAGTAATCTCTCTATTTTATTGTTATATTCAAAATCGAGAACTATTTTTCAAAAATAGCCATATCAGCTTTTAGATATTGGAATGTTGCAATTATCAGTTGCTTTAAAATCTCAACATTCCCAAAGAAGGATTTTATCCATTTAACTTTTATCAGTTTGATTTTCTTTTGAGTTTCCAGCTTCAAGATCACAAGGTTCAAAACAAAATGATAATGAATGAATAAAATTTGTTTGTTGCTATGGATATGATTTAATTTTTGTAATGATAAAATTTATGACAATTATGTGAATTTGAACTTATATAAGTAATAATTAAAACTAATTTAATTTGTGAGTTGCTTTTAAATGATTAAAGACATGAAGAAATTTCAGGCTAATATTACCAACCAGGAGAATGTGTTTGTTTAAATAATTTTTCATTTATGTTTATTTATTTATTTATTTAAATTTATATAATGCTATTGTTATTGAAAATATGTAATCTAATAATAGTTGTTATATCTTTTCTATTATTAATTTTTATTCTACTTTATATATTCATAAATAAAAAATTTGTGTAAATATTTCAGGAATTTCTAACTCAGTGTGATAAAGTATTATTCTGGCAGTGTGATTCTATTGTTTCAACTATTGGCATGGTGCTGTCTCCACTCTGTTTTGTGATGGAATATTTACCGTTAGGTAGATTAGATTTGTATTTAAAAGAAAATAGTCAAATTCTTCAACAAGTTGATTTAGTAGAAGCTACAAATTATATTGCCAGAGCTTTGTGGTATTTGGTAAGAATTAATTAAAATATTTAAAATATTAGCCATATTTCACATGATATAAATATTTTTTTCTAGAACATTTTTGCAAACTGAATTTTTATAGAAGTCAAATTTAAAACATTCGTGCTGAACTTATACCAAAATGATAATTGGAATTTGTATTATAATAACAGCCAAGGGACTGCAATATTTATGACATGAATGTTGTTTAACCAAAGCTGACTTGATCAGAATCAAATCTGTTGTTTAATTTTTTAATTACTTAATCTGATTTTTATGTAAAATATATTTTTGCATAGATTTCTTTAAACTAATTAAATATCTCCTAATGAAATAACTTAGATCTATACTGTAATTTTAACATTTAATTGATTAAATTTGAATTAAAGTTATGCCATCTAATATTTAATAATTCAATTATGCTTAGGCTAATTTTAAAATATAAAATTTCATCTTTATTTTGGCTGGAATGTGAACCTTTGATTAAATGACTGTGCAGACATATACATAAGCTAAATCTTTATCTGACATTGCAAAGAGATTTGGTTATTACTGATAGTCCAGTTAAAAGCAAATGCTATGGTTGTGTCTCATAAGTTCTAAATTAATTATTATATAATCTTTAGAAATTTATTGAATACTGGAAGTTAAATTGGTTAAGATATTGAGGTGTTTTATGGAGACCCTGGTTTGATATTGGATTAGGATGAATTTTAATTTTAAAAAAGTCTAAATTATAATTGGATTATTAAATACAATATGGTATCACCCTAGCCAAAATTTAATTAATTATTAACATTCAAAATATGCTACTCCATTTTAAAAAAATGTTGAAAATCAGTACAAAGAGCAGGAAAATACAGGAATACAAACTTTAGATTTTTCTTTTTAACTTAAAATAATTTTATTGAAGTGCTTTCAATCCTTTGGGTCCTCTTCAGTAATCATTGCAAAACAATATAAACATTATACTACATCTTTAGAACTCATTTTAAAAATGGACCATTTTTGAAATGAATATACAAAGTTAACAAAAACAATTTTTTTATATGAAAGTTTTGCCATCCAAAGAAATTGTTGATATTTTTAGATAAGGACAAAGTCCTCTGTAAAAATGAGTCATGAATGAAGAAATTCTGTCAAAATTTCAGAAATTATTTCCAAAAACCATGAGTTATGAACATTTCTGATTGAAGTTGTCATATAATTATAAAAAAAATTACATGAATTCATTGAAATATTGTCATTTTTATTAATATTTCAAATTTATTAAGTTGTTCTTACTTCATTTACACAATTTTTAGCAGTGCTCTTTATAAATTTTTTTATTTATATTAAAAAATTGTAACATGTAACCTCATTTGATAAATAAATAGCTATAATACATTTTCTGTTCCTCTAATTGGACCGCAGATGATTTATTGTTGCTCATCACCCAATGCCTCTTACCCACATCCAAAGTAGGCTGGCTGCAATTTACTGGGGAGTGGCTGCTGTAAAGCAATAAAAGTTCCACACTCCTTTAAATGGCCTCAGGGTGTTTCATTTTTTGTAATTTTTCTCTTAAATTTCAGTGAAATTGAAACAAAAACTAAATGATTAAGATATATTTTAGTTTATTTTAACAGAATTAACCAATATTTTCCTATTATTTATAATAATTTCTTAATTTTCAGAATTTTACAGCTCATTTTATGAAAAATTCAGTTTTCTAAAAATTTCAAAAATATTATTTATTGAACCTTATAATTGGAATAATTTTGATAGCTTACACTATAGATTTGATAGGATGAACAAAAAACCCAAATTCTATCAAGCCATTCACATATAAACACTGTTTGTTTACATGTAATGTTTACATGAAATATAAAAAAATATTTTGCAGCTGAAAAAATTTAGGAATCATCATCAAAAGGATGTATTTTCAATGAATACACAAAAAAACTGATATGCAAAAGCTAGATTAATAAAAATTGGGATTGAATTTTTTTAATTCTTTTTTATTGTTTTTTTTTTTCTTCCATTTCCTTGATGTCTATTCACATCAAAGGTATTGAACAGATTAAAAATTTTTAAAATAAGTCTGTATTGAACAGTTCAGTTTTAAGGTACTTATATTCAGAAAATATTCTTTGTAGGCATGTTAGATTCAGAAAATATTCTTTGAAGGTTTGTTGAATTAACATTCAAATTTTTGAGTGTTAATTCTATTAAATGTAAAAACAATCTTAAATTAAAAATTAATTTATTAAATCATTGCCTTTTGGTATCTTATTCTTGTGTATTTTAGTATTAAAACTTTGTATTTTTTAACTGTCTATATTCATTAAAGAACATTTTAATTATTTTTTTTTTATTATTATTTTCTCAATGAGATTTTTGTTTTTATTTTATTTAAAAAAAATTGAAATTTTTATAAATTAAAAATTAAAAACAAAAAGAATATACAGTGATACCTCAGTTCACGAACACAATCCGTTCCTTCCCTGTTCGTAATCCAAATCAATTTTTCCCATTGCAATTAATGTAAATCCAAATAATGCGTTTTTTGTCCTAGAAAAAATTTTTAACATATAATGGCTTTATGTGTGGAAATAATACAGAAAGGAAATAAATATAACAGTAATATTAGAAGAAAGCTTGTTTAATACCACCTTCACTAACACTTTTAACTTTTTTGGGAGCCATAATAAGGGATAAATTTAATTAAATAAAGAAAAAAACTAAAATATCAACACTTGTTGAGACTTTACTGTACCATATCAGCTGGGCGAACTGGATTGCTGCTGGGAGCAAGGCTGTACGCAAGGATTTGTGCGCCGCGAGTCACGTGCACTCCATGCACTCTGTGCGTATGTGTTTGTGAACCGAAGCATCATTTGTAAAGCGAAGCAAAATTTGTTCGCAAATGATGTTCGTAGATCGATTTGTTCGTGAATCGAGACGTTCGTGATCCGAGGTATCACTGTACTATATCTGGTGATGGCCACTTTTAAAATTCATCACAACCTAGGTATTATCCATGATGATGGTCAACTAGAAGATTGAAAGATGGGATTCAATGGGTAGAGTCTGAATCTCTACTGAAAAACTGGAAGCAAGGAATTCATAACTGAACCTGATCCTCAAAGGTGATAAGTAGCTGCTTTACCACACAATCATCAACTATTTTTATTGTTGCATCTTTGTGATACACTAGTATTGTATATGGTATGATATATGCAGATTTTAACTTACATAATATTTTTTGGATTGGCCCATCTATAAATGAGAGGAAGAGTCTGCAGTTAGAATATTCCTTCATATATGTTTTTAAATCACCATGTCTTTTAAATTCTTTCCATTATATTAATTTTGAAATGACCTGAATAGATAGTAGTCAGAAGAAAAAATATCTGAAAAACATAATCAGATGACCAAAATAAGCTTATAGCATAGAATATTGTTCAGCATTAGCACAAGTATGATCTAATCCACTTTCATTTTACTTCTCTGCAGGACAGAACATCTTGCCCTTTTGTGAAATAAAAAAAAAATAGATAAGCATATGTCATGCTAATACTGAATAATATTCTATACCACAATCCTAAATATTTTTTTATTTTTAAATGAAAAAGGTATAACATGTGCAAGAACATGCACATACAAACACATACACAATCTATATTTTAAAAGTTGTACAGATCTCCTTGTATTGAGTATTTGTTTTATGAAATCTATTAATATAATAATTTATATAACATAATAACAGAAAAAGCAAATAACCACTATATATGAAATTATAAAAGTAAAACATTTAAAAAATTCTGCTGGGGGCGAGACTGTGCTCAAGATTTTGTGTGCTGCGAGTCATGTGCGCTCCATGCATTCTGTGCCTGTGTGTCCGTGAACCGAAGCACCGTTTGTAAAGCAAAGCAAAATTTGTTCGCAAATAGTGTTCGTAGACCGATTTGTTCGTGAACCAAGACGTTCGTGATCCAAGGGTATCACTGTATTTTGAAATAATTATCATGTATGTTTTATAAAATTAACAATAAATTGTTTTTAAATAATAAATATTAGTGTGCTTAAATTTTCTCCTATCTTTTTAGGAAGAGCAACAGTGTTGTCATGGAAAAATTCGCTGTCGTAATGTATTAGTCTTGCATCATGCTGATAATTGTTTCAAAGTAAAATTAGCAGATCCAGGAATTATTGTATATAATGAAGAAGAGTAAGTATTTTTTAATTATTTTTATGAAATACTAAAAACCATTCAATATAAAAACACTTTCAAGCTCTTTTCACTAATTAAACATTAATTTGTAATTAATGTAGATTGCAGATCACTCTGAAGGTTATATTCACAAAGATATATTAAAGAACTCATATTTTCAAACACACACAAAAATGAAAATGATAAACATGAACATGTTTTTATATATGTTCATGTTTATCATCTTTTGATACTTTCCATTTCCAAAATGAATAAAAGAAATATATAAAATAGGTTTATGTATCTGTCAACATAACTCACAAAAATATTCAATTTGAATAAAATTCAATATATATTATTGGCATTTATTAGAGAACCAAGGAAAGAGAAAATTATAAAAACTTCTGAAATAACTAAGCCTATGCAAATCATGAGAAAATAAAGGCTGAAACATAAATGTCATATTACTGCTTTTGATCTCATCTTGTTTTATTATATTGTCACATCTCAATTGTTATAGCCTTTCCAACTGTTTTCATACAAGTTTTTTTTTTTGCTTTAATCATTCATTGGCTGTCATTTTTCTACTTCATTATTAGTTTTGTCTAGTGTTAATAATGATTTATTATTTGTTATTATAGGTCAACTCCATAATTATGAGACCCTGACATCTAAAACCTCAATTTTATGAGGGAATATAATTTGAAGAAAACATTTGACTTATAAACTTTACCCTACTTTACAAGAAATAAAATACTTTAACATTTATAAAAATAAGTAATTTAATTTTTTCTAAATAAAAATAGAAAGTAACTTAATTAAAAAAAAACGATTTATATTAGTTTCAAAAAGATTTCTTTTTATCCAACTATTATTTGATGATGTGTTTGTAAATTTTATTTTATGAGAAAGCAATGATTTTATAGAACAGATATTTTGACAAGAATAGAGATTATCACACACAGTAAGATGGAGATCTTACTGTGTGTGATGATCTCTGTTCTTGTCACTATTGGAGGACTATTGATAGCTAGAAATTAAAAATTTTTTGTCCTTATTATTGCATTATGGGTATACATTTAACATGGTTACATGATTGCTGCCTAAAGAGCAATCTATATTCTCTATCATACTTTTCAGAAAATATATCAAGGGACAGATTTTAAAATGCTTGCCATTTGCAAGAAATCTAAGCACTAAAGAACAACAACTAATGGATCATTTATATAAAATTAGGCCTCTATTAAATTTTTCAATAATAAAGTGAATGAAACTTATTCTCCTTATAAAATAAGTTATTTTAAATGAAAGCATGGTTGGATGAAATGAGACTGATGTTTTGTCTATATGCTAAAAATAAAAAAAGTACAGTATAAAACTTTAAATGCTAACATAATCAAATAGAATAATTTTAAGATCAATAATATATGCTGGGAAAAATGACAAATTGTTTGGGGAAAAAATGTTTGAAAGATAACAATGAAATTACTGGAGGAAAAATTAAATCAAGGCCAAGTAGTATCTCAGTTATTTTGACAAAAACATTCTGCACAGAGATTTTGAGGAGGGAAAAGGAGAAATACTCCTACAGATATAGAAAATGCAACATTGCAATAAGGATATATGTAATATTTACAATATGTAAATATAAAAAAGATGTGGCTTTCTCCAAGTGATGAGATAATAAACAATAGATTATGACGAAATGCTTGGCTTATGTTTATCTCCATGCTTTGAGATATATCATAGGAAATAAATTTATTATTCATTTCAATTTCCACAGAATTTTATTTACCTTGAAATTTATAATAATTATACTGTAATTTATTTCAATAATAACAATATAAAGTAATTCTAGGTTTATGAATTGTCACTTAGCAAGCTCTCAAGTTTGAATTTTTTCAAATATGAAATATCAAAAAAATTTAAAATGTGAATCTTAATTAGAATAAATAAATGCTAAATATTTATAAAAAAGTATTTCAAACCACATATGTAACTATACAATGCAATATGACTGGGTTTATAGCAAAAACTGCAACATCTCATGAAATTGGAAAAATCAAAATGGTGGCCAAAAAGTGGAAGAAGCACATTACTGGACTATTATGTAAATAACGTCCTTTCCCAGTTCTACCTAAGGCAATAATTTATTTGTATAAAAGATCATTTATCTGTTAATAATAATGAAAAATAAAATTTCTTAAATATTTATATAACATAAAAAATTTATTTATTATTATAATTTGCTTGATTTTAAAGGTTATATTTTCAATTCTTTGGATAAATAAATCATTGTTTAATCATAAACTATTGATTTTGCTGGCCTTTACTTAATTTTATTTTATTGTGCTTAAATTGCATTGCTGAGAACAGAACTCCTGATTTTAACATTATATCTATGGGAAATTAATTCTTAGTTTACAAATTCTTACTTTATGAGCAATTTCCTGGCCCAAATTAACTTATAAAGGTAGGAATTACTTTTAATTATAAAACAATAGTATTTATAGGAAAACAAATATTTACTTTTTATTATATTATTAAATTGCTATATATTTATCATAAATTATGTTTATTCAAGATATATTTTATTTAGCATTGAATATTTAGATTTTACATCCCTAATTTTTTATGTAACTTACAATTATTTTTATGTTAGTTATTTATTATTATTATGCTATTCTAATCATTTAATTTTTTTTGTTTTATTTATAATTATTTTCCAACATATAAACTTATTATAAAGAAAATCATTTTATTAATAATTTGTTATTGAATAATGTAAATATTTTATATAAAATTTGAAGTTTTTGAAATTGAATATATATTTTTATAAATTAAAATATATTTGACTGTATGTTGAAATTATTATTTTTTAACATAAAATCAAATATTGTCCTGAAGTAAGCATATACTATCATTATAGGAAGAATATAGCTTTGAAAATAGATTATTCATTCAACTGATTTTATACATTCATTCATTTTAACTTTATATAAGCAAATTGCTAATTATTTCCCTAAAAATATTCCATATTATAATAGTACTTTTTTCTTCTCAATTGTAGATCCTTATGACAGGTATAATATAAAAAAAAAATTATTCAATATTTCAAACAATGAAAGTAATTTCAATAAAAATTTAATATTTTAATTATTTCTGAAAACAATATAAATAAATGAAAAACTTAACAAAATATTACAGAATACTATCAAAATTGGATTGTTCACAATTAATTCCAGTTCACCAATAATATTTTAGAAACATTCTTTTCTAATTATAAAAATTTTCTATGCAGCCCTTTTCCAAAAGAGTTTGAGGATCCCCTAATCTAGAGTAATACATCAAATAATCTGATAAATGTTTATATTCATTCATTTCTTGTGCTATTTGACCAAGTGTCAATCTCCTGGCATTATTGATGACTCCGTTCTTTGTCTTTTACAAGTTACTATTGCTCAACAATTACAATGTTAAATTGAACCAGTTTAGCATCATATTTATTGAGCAATGGCAATTTGTAAAAGACAAAAAAACAAGGTCATCAATGTGGGACCTACAGATTGAATGATAGGTTTTTACCCTTTATTGTTCATGGGCTTATGAGTAAAGATGGGTGAACAGTGGTTTTTTCAATCTCAATGTACTCAAAGACAACTTTGAAATAAATCAAAGATTTATTTAAGAAAGTAAAGAGAGAGAGAGCTTTGCAATTCAATGCATGTAGAAAAACACAAACATAGGAAGATAAATATCTTGTTATAATTAATAAATAAATGAAGTCTATCACTTTTCAAGAAAAAATGATTAATATAGTGATTAGTATACTACTGATTAATATAGTGTCAGTCCTAGTTTCAAGTTCCTTAGGATCCTAGTTCCTAAGGATGGAAAATTTTATGAGATTGTGAATGATGTTCACTGCACTTTGAGACATTTCTTTAGGCAGGATGTTAGTACCTTGACATTCTCTTGAAAACATCAATGGACCAATTTAGTGAACTGCCGTTTTTGCTGTTTTTTTGTAGACCACATTTTTTCACTTCTCACTTTTTCCACACACAAATTGACTGTATGTGTTTTATCTTGTTCTCTCTCCTTATCCCAGGCCATCTGTGTACTTGACTTCACCTTTCTAAGGGAAAAGAAAGATTGTATTGTTTATTTTGCTTTAAGAGAAGTGAAGTGATCATGTTTCATGATTGTGTGGGACAGTGGACTTAGTTCATTATACAATATGATATATGTATATTTACATTTCAATTCTTTCTCTTATGTAGATCTAACATATGTAGATCCATAATTAAATAACAATTTCTTGACTGACAAGAAAAAATTACTTATTGAAGCAGATAAAGTATAATGCAGATATATGGGAAAATGTATGCTTTCAATTTATTTTCATCCATTTTTTTTTTCTAATTTCACTTTACTGTGGTTTTATTTGTTGCCATATTACTTTCACTAAATATTAGATCTTAATTTGATGTTATAAAATATTGTATATATATTATCCCTTTTGTCAAGTGATTTTTTTTGGTCATACTGAATTCAATTTTATGTTTATTATGAATCTGATGAAAAATTTTTGTGAAAATATTAATCTTTTTTTCTTTTTTTAAATAATAGGACCAACAAGCACATTCAGTAAGAAATTGTTTAATCAAAAGTGTTTTCAGTTATCCACATAGCCTGCTATCAAAAATATTTCTGATTAAACAAATTATTTTATTGACTCTGCTTATAGTCTTTTTGTTTAGATTTTATAATTAAATGCCTTTTTTAATTAATGAAATATTAGCTCTCAAAAATAAAATATTTCTTTTGTTTTTTATTTAATATTGTAAAAATTAAAATTTTTTACTGATGATCTTTGATATTAACAGCATACATTGGATTCCTCCTGAATGCTACAATGATTTTACTTTGGCTGGAAAATCATTAGCAGCTGATGTTTGGGCATTTGGGACTACTTTATGGGAAATATTTTCTTTTGGTGAAATACCTTTTAAAGAGAAAAAATATAATGAAGTAAGAATCTTTATATTTCTTTAATTATAACTATGAAGTTTCCTAAATTTCTGTAAATAAAAATCATTGAAGTTTAAATAATGTAATTAATCTTTCAGATAAAAGAATTATATATACAAGGTCATCATCCTCCACATCCAATTGATATTCATAATGATATTGGTAAATTATTGAACGAATGTTGGATACTTGATTTAGATAATCGAAAAAATGCCCAGGCTATCATGCGAGATATAAATCAAATTTTATATGAAGGTAAGTTTAATTTATATCCAATATATGTAGGTATTTCATATAATATAAATAAAGTTCTTTTTTATTATATATATTGCTTTAAAAATGATTGTAAGTATTTTTATATATATATTATTTTCAAAATTTTTAAGATAATTTTTCCAATTTTAATTCTTTTACAACAGGTATCAAACATGAACTTTCCTATTGGAATACTGAAAACATTTTAAATATGATATTTTTAATTATTTTCTTCATTAAACGTATTTTGAAAATAAAGCAAATTAACACTTTGACAACAGTCTGAAACACTGATGCTAATGCATTTTGTTAGTTTTGTTGCTGGGCATAAACAATTACTTCTATAATTGATATTTTTTGTTCATTTATTTTATTTCTTTCTTTCTTGTTCTTATGAAAAGAAACATTTATAATCTTATATTAGTTCCTGTTGATATATCAAATTGTTAAATGTTATTGTCTACTAACTAGTGCTAGTGTTTATGTGTTTCTAGCTAATAGATATAAAGTGATCATTATATCAAGTACAAGCTATGTATTCTGCTGCAAAATATCATATGATATCATATTTTTTTAGAATTATAAAATGGTAATTACACAGTATTAATATTGAAACTTTGGGAATCTATAGCACTAACATAGTACTAGTGGAGGACAATAAAAAAATGTTTAAATAAATTAACAATTTTCAGTAGATTCAATTTAACATCAAGTTACACTTTTTAGAAAGGATTCTTAGATGCCACCCAATTTGATGCCAAGTTAGGTGACCTAAAGAATTCTTTCTAAAACACATAATTATATGGCACTAATGTCAAACACATAGCACAAACATGACATTAATGATTAAATATTAAATTTTTAAAAATTTTAAGAGTAGGTTCAACAACTTGATGTACATGATATACAAAGTGTCTAGTTCTAAAACATTTATATCTAGTTCTTTGAAGGCTTATTTTAAAGTTTAATAATATATGTATAAAATAATTATTATTTTCTACTGTTTAATGTATATTTTATTTTAAATAAAATGAAGAAAAATTTTTAAACAGAAAGGGAAGAGGTCTTCAAATTTATGACATTATGATCAGGAGACCAACCTTAGTGTAACAAAAAATGACAAACAGAGAGAGGATTAAAAAGAATGCTCAGAATAGCATGATGTAGTTTATGGATGCTCTCCAAGTCAATATGCTATCCAAGTCATCATTAATATCTTATATGCATTGATTGTACATTATTGTAATTTATTATAGCAGAATCCAACATTATAGTAAATATTATAAAACATAAACCATTGTTTAATCTATGAAATTCACATATGTGAATTTCATAGATCAGTGTAATCACAGCCCACTTAATCATAATCCTAAGCATGAATGATCATAAGTTAAAGACTATCTATGTTTCAATATTATTTATGCCTAATTAAATGAATTTTATCAATTGGTGAATAGAAAATTGATTATTTTATTTCATTTTTAATATTCGAATTTATCAAATCTGTTTAATATAATTCTAAGTAATTGTTTATCAAATTTATTTAATGTAATTTGGATTAATTAAAACTATGTATTATTTTGCAGTCTATAATTCTAGAAGGAGTCATTCATATGCAACAATTAATTCAAGTCAGATATCAAATGGCCATTCATCTCCACCTCCACCTACACCACCACCAACCACTTTTCCCCACAGAAATGAAACATTAGTTATGAATCATCGAAATAATTTTTTAAAAAATCCATTTCGACTTGTATCTTCAAATATCACAAATTTTAGTTATGACCGTCTATCAAGTGGCAGTATGACCAGCTCTCAAAGTACCTCTACTATAATATCTGAAACTACAATAAATGATGTACCTGTAGATAGCTTAATTAGTTTAGATGAAAGGTAATTTCTTACAATGGATCATATCCTTTAAGTGGTATTTTGGTTTATATAATCTGAATGATACCATTCATTATTTACTTCCTGATGCAAAATTGATATAGAAAAGCAAACAGCAGTAATCAGGAGAAAAAATTTATTATTTCAGTAATAATATAGTATTAATAATAGGTTCTGATATAATAAATATTTTCCTCCTGAATAATCCTGTTTGTTTTTGTAAATGTTACAGAAAGTTTTTTCTGTTAATGAATAATCTGAAATAATTTTTTCTCATAAGATGTATCTTACAACTAAACCATAAAAATATTTCAGTGAGTTTCGAGATGTTAATACTTCAGTTCTTGAAACAAATCCACAATCACATTGGATCATTGATAAAAATCAGTTAAATTTTGGAGAAAGACTTGGTCAGGTAAAATAATTTTATTTCCCATTTTTCTTCTTCTCATAATTTAAATAAAATTTTAAGATACTCAGTTATTCTTTTTTAAATTAGGGATTTTATGGAGAAGTATACAAAGCAACATTAACATATTGTGCTGGATGTACTGAAGTGGTTGCTGTGAAAAGAATAAAAAAATCTGCATTATCAGAAGAAAGTCTTCGAGGCTTATCTCAAGAAATTGACATCATGAAGAAACTCCGACATGAGAATGTTGTAGAAATAAAAGCGTTTGTGGAAGGTAAACTTCATTCTTTTTATAAAATGAATTATAAATATATTGTTAACTATTATAAAGAAAATTATTTTTATTCAAATTTTTAAAGAACCAGAAACTATGCTAGTTATGGAATATATGAAATTAGGGAGTCTATTGGCATATTTACAATTACACAGAGAAAGGATTAAGTGCTTCCAGTTATTAAAGTTTGCTGCAGATGTTGCAGAGGTAATTTTATGAGAATTTAGAACAGTTGTGGTCAACCTTATTTCTGAGATTCTATCCATCTATCTAATATGGTGAATGTATGACATGTTATTTAATAAAATTATTCCACCTTGATAATGCAGTTAAGTGTAACATAGGACTAGATGACTTGGCACAATGCTAATGAATTGTTTTCATTTAATGAATAAAGATCAGCTCCAAATTAAATGAAAAAAACATATATCATTTACTATACCAAAGAATTTTCAGCTTAATGAAGCCAACTTAGCAGTTTTAGGACAACCATTGGCTTCATTAAGCCAAAAGTTTTTTTGTATAATAAATGATAAATGTTTTTTCACTTATTTTGGAGCTGATCTCTATTCATTAAATGATAAATTAAAAAGTAAAAGTAATTATTAGTATTATTTGTATTGTTTTCAATTTACATTATATCTAAAATGTCAAAATTGCCATAATTTTCACCAAATATAACTTTGTCCATATTATTATTTATAGTATTAATTATAAAAATAAAAATCCTAAAAAATAATTTTTAAATTATATTGTTCCAGTCACAATCACTAATGTCATATACACTGACGGAAAAAAAAATCCCAACACCAAGAAAGACTTGTGTTAGATAAACAAAATTTGGTAGGCGTGTTTATACATCTGAAAGATGACATCGATTCAAATTTCGCGCTTTGTTGTATAAATTTTTTAAGGGAATGAAATATTTGGAAGAAAAACATATTGTCCATAGAGATCTTGCTGTCAGAAATATTTTGGTAGCAACTGAAGATTGTGTCAAGATTAGTGATTTTGGTTTAGCTAGATTGACAGAAAATGATTATTATCGAATGAGAACTGAGAGAGATTTACCTCTTAGATGGTAAGTTATATACTTTTTATGAGATTATTTTAAAAATTTGTAGAATATTTCTAGTCAATTTTATATTTCAATAGGTATGCTCCAGAAAGCATAATGCGTCTTAAATTCTCTCACAAATCAGATGTATGGAGTTTTGGAATAACATTATGGGAAATGTTTTCATATGGAGAGAATCCTGCTATACCTGGAATATCTGACACAAAACTTGCTGAAGCTCTCCAGAAGGGTAGAAGATTGTGCTGTCCTCAATCCTGTCCATTGGAAGTATATAGATTAATGAAAGAATGCTGGGAATCAGATTCTCATAAAAGACCATCATTTTCTAATATCAGAGAACAAATTGAAGAACTGAGAAAGAGTTGCTGGACGTAGTGCACACATACACATATTTTGACAAATGTTCTAAAAGCAGGAATTATAATTTTTATTTAAAATCAGAAAACAATTTTTTTTATTTATATTATAAATTCTAACAAAATTTTTAACTTAAATCTCAGATCAAATATATTAGAAATATGATTTCTATTTCTTTGTTATCCTTTGTTTTCTTTTAAAATACTATTCAAAATTTATGTAAAGTTGACTTACATAAATTTGACTTCATGTAAATACATTAGATGTGCAAAATAATTTTTCAAGTTGTTATAATTTTATATATAGTGCAATGCTGTAATTGCTGTTATAACATTATTGTAATGATAGTTAATAATAACTGTAATAATAATTAACAATAACTATTGTTAACTTTTGATATAGATAATATGATTACAGTATTGCTCTATCATAATATGATTTATATTATACACACACATTGTATTGTAATGATTATTCTGTTTTTCCTAATACAATATACATGTACAATTTATATCATGTTACTGATATTTATTATGTTATACAATAACTTTACTTTCACAAATAGATATTTAGCTTATAAAGACAATTGTAACTTTATAAACTTAATATCTATTTGTATTAAAAGAAGACCAAGTTTATATATACTGTATATTAAACCTTACTATCAAAAGTATCATTATTGATAGTATTGTTAATTCTTGTTGCAGCAATATCATAAGTATTATTATGATATTACTATGTAAAATTGCAGCACTGCACAGTACACTTTTAATTATAAAGATGATTTGTTAAATATTTTGCATATCAAAATTTTTATGTAAAGTATAATTTATATATGTCAGAGAGCTCCTGTAATTATATTTAAAAGTAAAGAATTGAAACTATTAGTTCTTATATGATTTTCATCAATGTAATTTTTTAATTAATGAATCTGATATTGTTATAAGAAAGTCAGCATTATAATTTGCTATAAAAATATTAATTTATTAATAAAATAATGGAAAAAGAAAAAATATTTTGAACAATTGTGATGTGCCTTCTTTGCCATTATTTTATTTCTTACATCTTTAATGGTCAAAATGGAAATTGACTGACTCAATTTTTTACATTATTTTTACAGAATTATACTGTGTATTAAGTATTTATTATTTGCTTTTAATTATAAAATTTTTTATCTTACTTTTAAGTTAATTATAATTGTATATAATATATAAAAAAATTAGCTTATTCTATCAGTAGTTTTTTGTAATCAAAAAAATAATTCAAATAGAAAATATAGTGATTTTTATATTTTTTTGTATTGTGATGATTTTATTTTATATACACATTTTGTGTAGTTAGTATATTTATAATTTATACTTTGTAATATTCAGTTTATTATAACAAAAAATACTTAATGTTTTTTGATTCATATACAGGTACTCCTCATTTAATAATCTACCTGTTTAATGACTGCTTGATCTTAAGTTTGAGCTTATGACTTTTTAACAGAAAATTTGGTTTTTACCCATATGCATCGCTTATGATTTCTATTGCATGTAATTCCCCACATTTATAATTCCAAAAATCTTATGAAGAAAAATACTTTGTGCATAATTAAGGTATAAATGTATTTACAGCCATGAGAACTTAAGCAAGTAACTTATTCTAAATATATATGAACAAGCTACTCGGTTACCGACCAGTTCATTCTACGACCAATCTCTGTATACTATTTCACTGCATAAGCTTCAAAATTAAACCAAATAATTACTTAGCACACACTGCAGTTTTACAAATATAACACTCTTTTAATCAATTAATGTACAACACTAACGTTTTCGGCGTACTAATGCCATCCTCAGGTATTTCACCTTACAATAAAATAGAATAGAATAATTCGAAAAATTAGAACATCGCTATGGAACATTGCTATTTAGAACAAAATTTAAAACTCCAACATTTCTCTTCTAGCACAGATTTAAAACTAAATATACATATAATTATAATCTAACAAAGGCAAAATTCCAATAAATATATTTAAAAATACAATTTATATTATATCATAAAATAAAATAACAATATTCTTTCTTCTTTCATAGAGTAGTTGCCATACTGGGCTCCCTGTATATGTTAACATACATCGTGTCATGCCATTAGATTAGCAGTTCATATTACTTAAAAATTAAAAATTCACTTCTGCACTGATATTATTTAATATTTAATTGGTTAATGACAAACTAAACTGGGAGCCATCCGGGGCATGGAAGTATATTATTCGTAATACAAAGTTGAAGTAATCGTCTAAAAGAAGAACTATTATGCAAATAGTGGAAGTAATTCCATAGTTCCATCCCATAGCAAGTATTTTCTAATAATGAGATTGAAGCAATGGAAGATAACTTAACCTTTACTTCTCCTTTTTTACCCGTTTTTTTCTAGACACATCCTTTTTTAAACTCCAACAAAATATGAAATATGTATTTGATATTCAATATTTTGCTATAACTTTTTTCTTTTTAATTTTTCAGCAAGTTATAACTTTTTTACTTTTTAATTTTTCAGCAAGAAAAAATTGGATTTTTGGCAAGAAAAAATTGGATTTTGTTGTCCATATATTGTGTCCTGATATCGTTTTAATTTTGGATTACGGACCAAAAGAAAAAAAGAAAAAATTACGAAATTATTATGCCTAATTTGCATATGTAAATTTTATGCATTTTTTCAAATTATTAATTTTTTCTGCATCGGACAAAGAAAATTTTTATATACTTGAATTCTTGATGATATTCTGCATCTAATAATACCAAATGCTTCATAGTTCTAAACAACTTTTCCAACTAACGAAGACAATTTATATTGTAATTTGATACTGCTAAGTTTAATCTGATACCTCATGTAAATAAACAATCTTATTCTCTCTCTCGCAGATGAAATACAGTATTCTACTACACAAATATTTAAAATAATTTTTTATTAGCCATTTTTCTTCCTGTTTTCTTAAAATAATGTGTGATAAATACTTTTTATTTTATAAGAAGTATTAATATGAAGAATGTCAACTTTGTTGAAAATTTATTTATTTTAATAAATATATACAGGAATATCGATTTTGTTGAAAATTTGGTTATTTTAATAAATATTGCTGTAACATCGACTTTGTTGAAAATTTATTTATTTTAATAAATATTGCTATAATTTTATACATAGCTATCATCCTGCCATCTGTAGGCCAGATTTAGCACTGATAATGTCGCTTTGTTTAAAATTTTGTTATTTTAATAAATATTGCTGTAATTTGTATATGTAGCTATTATCCTGCCATCTCTATGCCAGATTTAGCACTGATTTTCGAAAAATTATCTGATATACCATCCTGCCATCTGTATGCCAGATTTAGCACTGATTTTTGATAAATTATTGCTTTTATACGTTTTTTACTCAAGATTAGTCTCAGAGCCTTTTAAAAAATTTTTATACATTTTTACTCAAGATTAGTCTCAGAGCCTTTTAAAAATGGCGGATGGTCTCTACGTTTTTTACTCAAGATTAGTCTCAGAGCCTTTTAAAAATGGCGGAGATGTTTTTTACTCAAGATTAGTCTCGGAGCCTTTTAAAAATGGCGGATGGTGAATTATTTCCTCAAGATTTGTCTCAGTGCCTTTTAAAAATGGTGGATGGTATTTTTTAATAAAGATTTGTCTCAGTGTTTTTTAAAAATGGTGGGTGGTGAATTATTTCACTGTATTTAGTCATTCTAAGTCATTAATTTTTCAAAAATGAATAAAATATATAATAATAATAGCATTTTCAAACAAAGGGGATAGATTGTCATGGTTCTCCCCTTAGTTAACATAATGTAACTAGCCCATAGCCTGAGGTCAAGTAGTTGACCTTAGATGGTTGCTATTTGACAATAATTATGCACACCTGGTCTACTAATTACTTGTTTCAACTGCAGATAACACAAAAATTATTTTATTGTTTAAATTTTTGTGTTATATTTAAAATATAACTAATATAAACAAACAATCAGCTGATTTCGAAATCCGTTGGATATTTCCCGCCGTAATCTAGAATGCTGACTTTCACATCAATCGTCAAGTGTAGTATAGGTTGCTTTGTTTCTCTGCTAAATAGAAATTTATATATTTTTAAATAAAACTAATTTATCAAATTTTATGTTTGGAAAAACAGCAAAATCATATTATTTGGAAAGGGCCAAACCTTCTCAAATTATAATTTATTGGATTGAGATATCTGTAAAAAAGAAGTAAGGATAAAATCTGAAGGAAATGTGGAACATGATTGAGAAGTCGGACAAATTCGGACAAACTGTTCTTGAATTTTGGGGGGGGTCCAAAGATCACAAATGTATTAATTGATTTGGATTAAATTGGAATTAAAGGGTTAATTAAAAATTTATTAAAATATCAACATAAAATCAAATTTTTGGTTAATACAACAAAAATATGAAGAATATGATAAAATTTGAGATTTTAACCATTTTTCTCGATTTAAGCAAAAATAACGAAGTTATTGGGTTTTAAACTTTGTCTTGAAATACAAGGAGTTGGAGTGCAAGATGGAGCAGGTGTGTCTCGGCTACCGAGGCGGTAGAACAGTAAAGGTTAACAGTTCATTTTTGCATTTAGATTATTTCCAGTTACTTCACTGAAGAATTACATATCTGATTTATTTCTGTTTTAATAATTTACTTACATTAACATTTATACAGTATAGCCTTTGTATTCATTCTATATTTGTGAACTAAAGACAAGCACTCAACAGGGTAAATAGAGTTTACTGCAGAAATTAGAAACATTTTTGGTCCTTCAACAGCCCATTATCAGTTACAAATGAATACAAAGTGATTTGAAAGAATAAATTGTAATAAGAATACATACATTAAATTTTTAGATTATAGAAATAAACAGAATGTAAACCTTAAATTATTTAAATGACAATTGCATTACAATATGAGTAAATAGATTACTATAACATTACTGAATAAAATTAGGGATAAAAATGAACAAATAATAAATTATTATTTATTTAAGAAAAAATATATAACATACAAAGATCAAATAAGGTTAAATGGATGGATACTTGCAAAAATGAAATGTTTTAATTTCAAAAGTTTCTGCTATAGGTGCTATATGCACTTTCAAACATTAGAGAGAATACAAGAGGGCTAATTGTTTATCATGTTATTCATCTTGGATATTCATATATCAAGTGAACATGAATTCAAATTCATCTCAACCATTATTTATATGTTGTAATGATATTGGCTTCCTGTAGACTTCACTTTAGAATTCTATAAAAAAATTTAATGATGACCATAAAACAAGAAAACTATGATAACATTAAACATTATATAGTTTTACAATTGATTTTCTCAACTATCATTTATATGTTATAATGATATTGCCTACCATAATTGGATTATTTCTGTGTTATTTCTACTTGGTGATAAACAAATGCATTATTTAATGAAGATTATTTAAATGAGATTATATTATATAAGGCAGGAATGGACAAACTTTTCAGCTGTGAAGGTAATATGCTACTGAACATTTAGGCTGTGAAGGTAATATGCTATCATTGTCATTAATTATCAAAAGGAGGCAATTAAAACACAAGTAAAAATTTAAACTGAATCCATAATAATTTTATTTTTACAATTTTTAAATAATAGTATGTAAATATTAGCTTAAATATATAGTGAACTGTAATAAATGCTGATTTATTCTAGACTACTTGAAGTGCTTGTAAGGATGTTATGTTAGACTAAAGAAGGTATAGCAGTTGTTAATCAGGAAGTTATAACTATTAAATATATTTTTCACAAATAATGTACCTAATTCAGGCATAAAATAGTATAGACATAAGAAAAGAAGAATTTATAAAATCAATCATAAATTATAAATGAATCTTAATATTTTTTCAAAGATGCTCCCAAAACTTGGCACTGCATATTTGTAGCAAATTTTCATATTGTGGCTCATAAAAGTATACTGCAATTCATAAACATAATATCAAATGCTGGTTTACCAGATAAGAACAAGATTTTGTCTTAATGATATTCATTGAAACAGATATCATTAAGACAAAAAACTTTTTGGTTTCACTTATCTGTAAGTGGAGCAAAAAAAAAATTCAAGTTTATCTCGATTAGGGTTTGTCGGTTTTTAAAAACCGGATTCAAAAACCGGTTTTTTTGGATAAATTTGTAAAATTCTAAAACATGGTTTTTAAATTTAAACAACCGGTTTTAGATACTAAAATTATTTAATTATTTAATTAAAAACATTAACATTTTGACTTGAAATTGCTTTAATAAATATAATTGCAATAAACTTTTGCTATATTTGCAAAATCCACAAAACATTTTTTTTTTATTTTTTTACGCCCCTTTCCAATCAGGGAGTTTACTAAGGGGCGAGGCCAATTCCAACCACAGGCTGCACCCACACCTGTGGAGGGGGCTGGATGGTGAAGGACGGGGATCGCCGGGCCAGAACCAGCACCCCGAAAAAACTTTTCTTACCAGACCCGGGACGCAAACCCGAGTCCTCCTGCGTGGCACGCCAACAGCATTACCATCCGGCCGCCCCACAAAACATTTCAACAAAGAAATTTAGTGTATCTTCACTAACTTCAAAACTCGATATTACAGGTTGATCATCAAAAATCCGGCAACCTCGGGACCTGAGGATTGCCGGATATTCGAAAATTCCGGATTTTTTATGTATATACATGAAGTATGTATTTAACAGGAAAAGACTACTTGTACAATGCTTTAAAGAAATAAACTTAAATACTAAACTAAAAGCAAATGAAATTTTATTGTTCAATAACTGAATAAAAGACTATAGTTCTACAGAATGCTAATTCAACTAAATAAAATAGTTCTATACAGAATTTTAATTCGTTACTGTATCCTTGAAAAAAGTTAAAAGATTTTATAGAATGCCAATAAGCAAAAAAGCCAAAAAAAAAACTCAAAATGTTAAAAAAATTTCTAATGTCAACCATGTCTAAAAAAAGGCAAAAAGAGCTCATTTGGTGTCAAAAAAGCCAATCTGGCAACCCTGGTTGCAAGCATGACTAAACATCTGATTCTGGAGTACAGTTCTGCAGTCAAAACATAAATGGTGCCTCCAGAAAATAACAGCGCGCCAACACAGTAAATTTAAAAATGCGTGCTGATATTCATGCCGGAAAACTGATGGAACCGGAATATTGATTGCTGGATTTTTGATAGTTAACCTATATTAAGTTATCTGGAAAAATATCATCTAGAATTTATCCAAATTCTTGTATGGAAACAGATTTCGATGATGAATACAGGTAGGCCTCGATTAGTGTGAGTTCAAATAATGCGATATTCGATTAGTGCAACTTATAAAAATGATACCATTTTTCAGTTAGTGTGAGCAAATATTCGATTAATGTGAGTTGTATAGACCAGTCTTACTAACAAATGTCTCTTTTATGATGTCAATTAACAAATTAATGTTAATTTTCGGTTAGTAAAACCCAACGAGGAGCAGTCCAAGAACAGTCACTTGGCTTTGAAGGGGTGAAACACCAGAAAGATGAGCTTTTTGCCATTAGCTATTTGACATTACTATTATTCAGCTTTGTTATCGTATACATACAGTATAGTACAGAATTTTTTTAAAAAAAGTATTGAAATGGATGAAAGGAAGAACACTTTTGATGATAAAATAGGAAACGAAAAAAAGAAGAAGTTAGTGATTACGCTAGAGCAAAAAAATGGATGTGATTGAGCGACATAAGCACGGCACTCAACTTCCGTTTTCGATTTGGCGGTTGGTTTGATGATGGTATGAGACGCAATTACTAGTAAGTTATTAATTTAGATGATGAACAATGATGTAAAATATGAAATGGTTGGTTTTTTGATGGCATGAGATGCAATTCCTAGTAAGTTATTAATTTAGATGATGAACAACGATAAAATATGAAAATAATAAGTTATTAATTTAGATGATGAACAATGATGTAAAATATGAAAATAATAGTTATTAATTTAGATGATGAACAACGATGTAAAATATGAAAATAAATATATTTTAAACAGTTAGTATTGTGGTTATAACGTAAAATATGAAAATAAATATTTCTTAAACAGTTAGTATTATGGTTGGACGCAATTCCTGGTAAGTTATTAATTTAGATGATGAACAATGATGCACAATTCCTGGTAAGTTATTAATTTAGATGATGAACAACGAGTAAAATTCGCAATTCCTGGTAAGTTATTAATTTAGATGATGAACAATGATGTAAATGCAATTCCTGGTAAGTTATTAATTTAGATAATGAACAATGATGTAAAACACAATTCCTGGTAAGTTATTAATTTAGATGATGAACAACAATGTAAAAGTGAAAATAAATATATTTTAAACAGTTAGTATTGTGGTTATAACGTAAAATATGAAAATAAATATTTCTTAAACAGTTAGTATTATGGTTGGACGCAATTCCTGGTAAGTTATTAATTTAGATGATGAACAATGATGCACAATTCCTGGTAAGTTATTAATTTAGATGATGAACAACGAGTAAAATTCGCAATTCCTGGTAAGTTATTAATTTAGATGATGAACAATGATGTAAATGCAATTCCTGGTAAGTTATTAATTTAGATAATGAACAATGATGTAAAACACAATTCCTGGTAAGTTATTAATTTAGATGATGAACAACGAGTAAAATTCGCAATTCCTGGTAAGTTATTAATTTAGATGATGAACAATGATGTAAATGCAATTCCTGGTAAGTTATTAATTTAGATAATGAACAATGATGTAAAATATGAAAATAAATATTTACAATAAACTTAACACTAACTGTTTAAGAGTTATGCTGAAGTTAGCTAATGGCCGGAATCTCACACTTAAAAAGTTAGTGTCAACGATGTAAAATATGAAAATAAATATTTCTTAAACAGTTAGTGCTGTGAGTTTATTGTGGTTATTGGTATGAGATGCAAATCCTGGTAAATTATTAATTTAGATGATGAACAACGATGTAAAATATGATTTGGTAAGTTATTAATTTAGATGATGAACAATGATGTAAAATATGAAATGGTTGGTTTTTTGATGGCATGAGATGCAATTCCTAGTAAGTTATTAATTTAGATGATGAACAACGATAAAATATGAAAATAATAAGTTATTAATTTAGATGATGAACAATGATGTAAAATATGAAAATAATAGTTATTAATTTAGATGATGAACAACGATGTAAAATATGAAAATAAATATATTTTAAACAGTTAGTATTGTGGTTATAAGGACGCAATTCCTGGTAAGTTATTAATTTAGATGATGAACAATGATGCACAATTCCTGGTAAGTTATTAATTTAGATGATGAACAACGAGTAAAATTCGCAATTCCTGGTAAGTTATTAATTTAGATGATGAACAATGATGTAAATGCAATTCCTGGTAAGTTATTAATTTAGATAATGAACAATGATGTAAAATGTGAAAATAAATATTTTTTAAACAGTTAGTATTGTGGTTATTGTCGTGAGGTTGGCTAATGGCCAGAATCTCTCAAAGCAAGAAATTACCATATTTTACATATAGTTAATACTTCAAATAGTGTGGATTCGATTAGTGCGAGAAATTCGTGGAACCCATTATTCGCACTAATCGAGGCCTACCTGTACACTGATACCTTGAAAACAATAAACCCAAGTTCAGTAGCCAGTGAGAGAGTTTTCTATTTGAGGAAATTTGTATCCAGAATATGAACAAGATAAAGTAATTGTTCAATGGACATTTTATGTTTTTTGAAATCATATTTCCTGAAGAAAATTACTAAATGAAATAAAAATTTATAATTTATATTTTGTACAGATTTTATTTTTTTTATTTGGTATGTTGGTGTATATTTTATTTCGTTATATTTTTTGTAGTTCCATAAATATATAAATAAACTGAAAAATTTATAAATAAGTATAAATATTTTTTACTGTTTTTTACTTATATTTTTTTGTTTGTTTTTGCAAAAATTCGAAAACCAGTTTAACCGGTTTTTTCAAAATTCTGGAATTCGAAAATCGGTTTTTTCAAAAGTTGGTTTTCGTATAAACCCTAATCTCGATCATTTTTTGGTGCCACTTACAAATATGTGAAATCAAAAATGAATTGAGATAAACTGAAACTCTTATGTATCTAGTTATTTTTCCTTAAAAAGTAGGTTACAAACTTAATATTGAACATGAAATAGTGTCATTATGAATATAGCAAAATACAGTTTTGGACTATTATGACATATGGAAAATGCATATATATCCTATATATATATATCCTATATATATGCATATATATATATCCTTCAAACTTCTGTTTAATCCTAAATTTTTCAAGACTATATTGATTTGTTGAAACCTGAACTCATTATTTCACATTTGGCTCTAGTATCCAATATGGTTTATTCTTACTTCCATTATGAGCATTTCATTAGATCAGGGGTGTCAAACTGTCGACCCGTGGGCCGTATGTGGCCCTTGATGTGATTATTTGTGGCCCTCAACGCTCTTAACTAAAATGAAAATGAGAACAATATGTTATGAGATAATAGAAAGTAACGTCACTTCATAGATACTATGATGTCATATACTATGATAAAATAGTTTGATTTTAATGAAATGTAATTGCAGTAATTTCACGAATTTTTTTCTGATTGGCCTTAGTGGATGTATACGTACAGATGACACTGATCTTTCATATCCATGACACAAACTAAGTGCTTTCCTGCAAGGACTACATCGTTTTGTATGAAATTTCTTAACAAAAAACAAAAAGCCATAAATGAGAACCTGTATTTTTCTGGATAGACAAATACAATGATCAAGTTCCAGAATAATCCCTATATGAAGGCTGTGTATAAAGAACATGCTGATGGGCTTGTTAAACATTTATTTGTTGTGTTATTAACTTATTTAAAAAGTATAATTAGTTATGATTATTTGAATTTATAAAATTTTAATGAAAGCTTTTATTTTTGTACAGAAAATGCGACTTTTACTGCTTAATAGAAAATTAAAGATTGATAGCAAGGAATTAAATTAAAATATATTTATAATTAAAAGCAATTATGTAGTAATTATATATTTTCATAATATATTCATTTGATTACACAATATTTTTAATTATCTTATCTATATTTCGAATCCTTACTTCCAAAATATATGATAATTTAAAAAAATGAAATTTAAATGTGATGTGGCCTGCAGTAATCTTAGAGGCTTATTAAATGGCCCTTGAATTAAAATGAGTTTGACTCGCCTGCATTAGATGATAAATTAAAAAGACTTAGACCCAGTTTTACAATGTCCAGTTAAAGTTCTGTTAGCTTTAACTGCTAGTTATCTGTTTTACAATTTTTAGATAAATGCTAATTAGTAATTAGTAATGTTAAACTACTAATTAGCATTTATCTAACAATTTTAAAACAAATAACTGTGATTTAAAGTAATAAGAACTTTAATTGGACATTGTAAAACCAGACCTAAATGATACAACTTGTCAACATGATTTTCAATTAGATGAATTGGATAAAATTTATTTCCAACCATATATGGCTGCACAATCAGCTAGTCTTCATTGTCAATGTCTTGGCCACCCCTGATATAAAGTATATCTGTCTAGTCATTAATAATGTGTCTTCTTGTGAGTATAGATGAAGTTTTATTTCATCTGTGAACATCATTTCTTTATGCCATCTTTATTTTTATTATCTGTTATCATCAGTGTTTTATTTCATCATTAGTATTTGTTGTTCTGATTTTGTATATTGTTAATAAAGATATTTATTATTACTAGATTGTTCATTATATTTTTGCTTCTTTTTCACTAACAACATTACAATAACATAAACAAAAGATTATTTATTTTAAATTTATATTAGTGGCTCTCAATTTTACAAACTCGTACAAACCCCCAAAAAAGTTCATAAAATTGAAAGTATATAAATGGGAACAGCATTAATTAACATTAAAGACTTTTTTGGGACCAACTAAATAGTTTGTAAAAACATGTAGTTTGTAAATTGGAGATTCATAAAAACACGAGTCCACTGTAATTATGTCTTCATCAGGAAAGTAAAATAGTTCTTATATATGGACATTCATACAGCTTTTGGTCAAGGATCAGACAATCAGGGAAACTTGATCATCATTGCTGCTGACTTCTGAGCCACACAATCAGTTGATAGGTATATTGGTCCATAGACTTACTATTACATTATAGATATAAATTGCAATGTATATCTTTTGGACAATACTAGTTTCACTTTTGCTAGTGTGCATCATAACAGTTAAGCTGTAAATTTGAGAATGGACATTTGTTTTGTACATTTGAGGAGAATATTATATAATAGAAGATATGGTAAAATAAAAATTTCAATTTTATTTGGTGGAAATAAAAGTTTATTTATTATTATGTATTGTTCTCTTCAACTGTACATTTTTTTATGTTCTTTTTGATCCAAGATTGTCGGTTGGGCTCAAATAAAGCAAATTTATCATTGAATAAATCAATTTTGTTTGCTTTGAATAGAATTTTTTACTTGCCCATTGTAATTATTAATTATAAAATTCTTGAAAATTTATCTGAATTACTATATAAAGTTCCAACCAATCAGCTAACTTCATTAAATCAAGGAAATACAGTTGTAAAAAACAAGTTTAGTTTAATAAAATTCAGCTCTATAAATAGAAATTCAAGAAACAAAGATTGTAATGTGTAATAAAATTTTTGGCTTACTATACAGCGATTTTTTATAATGATCTTCAGAATTACAAACATTTATTACAAGTAAACTACTGAACTCACATTAATGAAATCAGTGCAAAATGAAAAAAGAATTCTATCTGTTTTTTGACATCTACAAATATTCATTGTGTGCACCACAGTGTCATGGCACACATTGATATGATAGTTCAGTTCTTGTTACACCTAAATCTACATGAGCCTATTGATAGTGTTCACTGTTGCTCCCTTAGGTCTGCAATGTTATGTGGCATCAATGGGATGAATGCTTTGTATTTGATTTAACTCCACAATAGAAATCACACAGTGTGAGGTCTGGTGATCTTAAGACCACAGCATTAGATGCTGGTCTTTTTCAGATGCACATCCTATCCAATGCTTTGGCTGCACTGTGTTTAAGTAGAGATGAACCTCATTATGGAAGTAGGCAGGACAATTGTCTTGTTGAAAAATGAAACTCTGCTTGTCTTGCAATTGAAGCATAAGTCACAATTCTAACATATCCAGATATGTTGTTCCTGTTATTATTTTCTCCAGGAAAAAGAATGGCCTTTACACATACTCATGGAAGATGGTATAAAATACATTAATTTTCAAAGAATCATATTGGTATTTCACATAAACATGTGGGTTTTCATTTCTCTATATGCTGACATTATGGCAGTTTATTTTGCCACTGATATGGAAAATATCTTTATCATTGAAAATTCCTTCTCCACAAAACTTTCAAAACCTTAATATCCTTATTATGTCTTGGAACTGTCAACAAAAATCAAGCCAACACTTGTGATTGTCAATAAATAGTTGTTGCACTAATGGACATGATATTTTTAATGGCACTGTCAAAAACAGTGTAGAGAACTCTCAACACTGTTTTTGACATTGTTAATTCTCTAATTGCAGTTTCAGTTGATTTCTGTGGACTGTACACAATACATTCTTGCATGTATTTCCTGTCTTCCTCTGAGGTTGATGGTGACCAGGTAATTTTCTCTTGCACAGATAACTTGTTTCTTTAAACTGATTATATCATGCATGAATAGAATTATTGCTAGGTGAGTTCTTTTCAAACTTTGTGCAAAATGCATGTTGCACAGTAATTACTGATCTTGTAGCATGAAATTCCAAAACACAGAATGCTTTCTCCTCATGTTTAACAGCAATTTCACAACATATATATTAACATAACCTACTAGCAGAAATGTGAACTATAGCTGATCAAAGCATACATGCAAAAAAACTATTTGCATGTATACTATTCAATAATTTCATTAATGTAAGTTCAGTAGTTTATTTGTAATAAATTGTAACCCTGAATATCATTATGAAACACAATGTATTAGCTCTCATTAATTATATCCACATAAAGAAAAAAATTGAATCTAAATTTAAAAATGGATTTTTTTTAGATTCTAATTACTTTCAAAGTTTGATTTAACAAAACAGAATTGAAAAAATTAGTACATATCTCATTTAAATTACATATTTTTTATGAGAAATAAATTAATACTATTTCTTATTTTATACAAAGGTTATTATCCACAATGGTTTCTGTTTCTTAAATTCTTGATTTTACAGCTGAACTTTTATTTGATTAAATATGATAAGTAGAGACACTTTTAGAGACAGGAATAATTTGCAAGTGTAATTATCATGTATTTATATATAAAAATAAACATGTTATCAATTTTACCATTGAACTAAAGATATTGATATAAGTAATATCATTATAATTAGTGATGCATGAACTGTTATAAATTCAAATCAAGTTTCAAAATAAAATTTAATTCAATTTAGCTTTCGAAATAAAATCATTTTGCTTGAAAATTTCAAACTAAAGTAAAATCTATATAATCTTATACTTTCTGTACTTACAAGGAGAGGGCACGGTCTGGGAAATGAACTTTGCAATCAAACTTTGTGTGTTGGTAGTTTACCCTTCATGTGTTAATATGATAAAATATTAGCGCGCACTATTCAGCCAATTCCGAAAAAAATGGATTCAAAGTTTTCATAGCTGTTATATATAATAAAAAATGTGCAAACATGTCAGAATGCCGAGTAGCCGAGTCGGTAGCGCGATGTCCGTCGGTGCTGACTTCCGGTATGGGCCGCAGGTTCGGTGTGCGATTTTTTTTTTTTTTTTCGTTACAATTATTATTTTATACATTTTATTTAAAAAATATTTACATGAAGAAATATTTTATCTCATAATTTTTCATTAATTTGTTATTCGAGAGGTCTTTAAACCTTAAGTTTTTTCCCGGAAAAATTTTTTATCTGTGTTTTTAATTATCTACAACATTTCACATATACGTGCATATTTTTACTGGTAAGATTGACGCAAACGTTCCAGTTGCCGATTACTTACTGACACTATCATGTGAAACTCATAAAGTCATCAAAAAGTGTGTTTTCTAGTATCACTGTAAGTTTATCCCTGGCTTTTGAAGAGGGTAGAATGTGTTTCGTGTCGCCAATATAAATCAGTTTACAAAAACGTTTTCAAGTGAAAATGTCAGCAAGTGAGATAAAATATTTCTTTATGTAAATATTTTTTTAAATAAAATGTATAAAATAATAATTGTAACGAAAAAAAATAAAATAATCGCACACCGAACCCGCGGCCCATACCGGAAGTCAGCACTGACGGACATCGCGCTACTGACTCGGCTACTTGGCGTTCTGACATGTTTGCACATTTTTTTATTATATATAACAGCTATGAAAACTTTGAATCCATTTTTTTCAGAATTGGCTGAATAGTGTGCGCTAATATTTTATCATATTAACACATGAAGGGTAAACTACCACCACACAAAGTTTGATTCCAAAGTTCATTTCCCAGACTGCACCCTCTCCTTGTTAGATACTTTATAATCCATCATTATTGTATAAAGTTAAGTACTTTATAATCACACATATCAAAATTCACTGCTATTGAAAAATTTTTTATTTAAATATAATTAAATTAGGCATCTTTGTAGGTTTGCCTTTTTATTACATTGTTACATTGTAACATTTTTGACAAACATTCTAAATCTTTTAAAACATAAAATTCTAAAAACATTATCCAAGATTTATTTTTTTTAATTGTTTTCTACTGTTAGGGACCATTTCACCAGCTGCACTTATAATGGAGTTTGTTATTATACATTATTATTTTTATAGGTTAAAATATATTTTAAGATATTATTTCATAATAAGATATAGTCAGTATATAATGAAAATTCCTGGATTCTGAATTTCATAAATTATTGTGTTGGAATGGAAGACAGTAAAAATGTTCATAAGTTGGCAACATTTCTGAGTGACACTGAAACATACCTGATGCCATGATATTGATAAGAGGAGAATTGTCTAGATTAATCAGCCTTGAGATTTTCACAAACATAGAGGGCTGTGCTTGTGGAAGTTATTTTACAAATAAGGCTTACAAAAAACATATTGAAATTTTTCAAGCTTGATTTTTTGACAGTGTGTAAAACCTTCTAAAGTAATGTGTATGATCTCATTAAACATTTTTGTAAAACTGGAAGAATTGATGATAGAAAAAGAAATGGAAGACCCTGAACATTGACATCATTATATATTTGTTTAAAATGAATTAAAAATTATTTCTTTAAAACAAACTTATAAAAAAATGTCAATATGTAAATCAAACATTTTTGCAATCTGAATATGTGGATTATTATTATATATTGTACAGCAATACTTCGCATAGTCCAGTTTCAAATAGTCCAGATTGTAATTGTTAATAAAAAATTTTTAGTTTGCTTTATTTTTTTAGAATAAATATGAAATGTAAGTGTGCTTGCTACTTACTATCTATATATGACTGGAATAGCCACTATGACGAGCTGAGACAAGCAGGTGGCTGCTCCAGTGTTGCCAAATTTATCTGAACAACGTTTGTTATAGTGCCTGCTTCTCAAGTGCAATGTCGTCAGTTGTTTACCACAAACACTTAATTGAATCATTGAATGGGAACGAATACTAGGCATATTGGCATTTGTGACTCATCATCCCGCAGCGGCCCAGTTCAAGTGGGAATCCGCCTTTATGCAGAGCACTGCTCTGGGTTGTAATGGCGCTGAGCGGTCAACTTGGAGAAAGTGAATGCGTTCATCTGCTGGGCGAGCCCTCTTTATCTATTCGTCTTTATGGGCTTGGATCCACTTTCTGTCCCCTTCTGGCAATTGTAAATCTTTTATAAAGATTTTAATGTTTAATGCATATGAAATAATTATTAATGTTAATATAAAAGGTTTTAATGTTTAATGCGTATGAAATAATTATTAATGTAAGAATTTACCAATTTAAAAACATATGAATCGAAAATTTCTTGAACCAATTATAATATTTTCCCATAGGTTACGTACCTTGAATAGTCCAGTTTCAATTAGTCCGGGAAGAAAGAGGAACCAATTAACCGAACTATGCGAGGTATTGCTGTATTATATATTTATTGCTAATCAAATATAGCAATGAGTGATTCATCACTATGGTTTCTTGATGTATTGTTCTTTTTAATAATGGCACAATTATATAAAAATAACAGCACATTACATAAAAGAAAACAGATAGCAAATTGTCTAAACATTACAAAGAATCACAAGCACTTAAAGCAGGAAAAAAATACACTATTTTATTATTAAATATATAATAATAATAATAATAATTTCCGGTAACATTTTCAGCTTTCTATGGCCCTCCTCATCCAGTTCTCTCAAATAATAAAATAGCGTATTTTTCCTGCTTTAGGTGCTTGTGATTCCTTGTATTCCTAGAAACAGCAGAACTTGGTAGTTTATAGTAATGTCTAAACATGATGTTTAATAAACAATAGAAATTTTTTGTTATTTATTTATGTGAATAATCTGTAAAGATGTAAGTATATTAAAGACAGCTCATTAGCAAGTATAGAATTTAAAAGAAATCTATACCTGCTAATGAGCTGTCTTTAATATACTTTCGTACTAAGCAAGTAATCTAATATTTTTGAATGTTTGTAAAGATGTATTTGGAGGACTTCGTAAACTGTCATTAGTTAATGGGAAGAGATGAATGCACTCTCAAAATTTAAGAAAACAACTTTATTATCAGTTCTGTACAAGTTTTTCCAAATACCTTGCAGAAATACACATTTCAGTTATAAATCTTTTTCAGTTTCCTGCAAGCTTAGTTGTTTGGAATTTATGATAGTAGCATTACAGGATTACATGAGATATTGAAATATTATAAAGAAACTTTATAAAAATTACGAGAATTTAACATAGCTATTGAGCTGTCTTTCTATAAACTGAGATTCATATTTAAATTTTACAAAAGGTCTTGCATGAGGTTCTCTGAGCTTTGTTGGGGGTTGAGATGTGTAGAGGTCATAACAGAGGACAGATCAAATGACTTGTGATTTGGTTTGTACATGTTTATGGAGGAGATTTAGTATATATTGTAGATGTCTTTTAATTCCATATATGTGTGCAAACCAAGTCATAAGTCACTTAATCTGTTCTCTGTTATGACCTTTGCATGCCTCAACACTCACCAATTACCCAAAGAACCTCATGCAAGCCCCTTTGTAAAATTTAAATATAAAGCTCAAATTCATATAAAAACAGTTCAACAGTTAAAACTTTTGTAATTTTTTATAAAAAAATTTTTTATAATATTTCAATATCTCATATAAATCCTCTTATGTTACTATCATAGAATTCCAAACAACCAAGCTTGCAGAAACCACAAGGTGTTTGGAAAAACTTGTACAGAACTGATAACAAAGTTGTTTTCTTAATCCCTGCAAGTGTATTCATCTCTTTCCATTAACTGATGCAATTTACGAAGTCCACCAGATAGGTCTTTATAAAGACTATTCACATGAACAAATAATTACAAATACAAGTCATCTCTTCAGCTTAAACTATAAATAGAAATTTTATTTTGCATATTATCTTTAAAGAAACATCATTATCTAGAAAAATATATTTTTGCCATAATTTGTTTAAAATAGTAATAAAATTATCACCAGAAATTTAAAAAAACTCCATTTTATAATATATGGAAAATTCAATTTCAATTCAGTAAAAAATGCATAAATGCTTTCTGTAAGTTTGTAACTACTTAACACCAGTCTATAAATAGTTCAACTCAATAAGCACTACTAGCAGTATGCAGAAAAAACATTTAATCGTAGTTATTAAAAACGTTTTCGATATTTCTCAATATCATCATCAGTTACATATTACCAAAACAACGATAGAACCGTTTCTAACAATGTAGTTCTAGAACAAGAAGCGATATAATTTAAAAATACATTTACAAAGAAAAAACAAACTATAAATAAAGTTTTTTGGTTACAACCAGAATTATAAGTACAAATTAACAACTTTAACATAGTAAATTAAAATAATATACAATAGCTGGGCTCTTTTAAGCTGCTATCGAACATAAATATCTAGAGCCTGGAATAAATGTTATTGCAAGATATTATAAT